>PVJX010000042.1:218702-496434 GCA_004027295.1 Dolichotis patagonum
CTGCCTCAGCTTCCCATGTGCTGGGATTACAGGCGTGCACCACTACGCCTGGCTACAGCACTATGATTTTTTTGAGTGCTAGGACATTTCCACACCTGCGTGTACATTCACTCTCAGTCCTGGTCTTTTTGTCTCTCCACTAGCATCTTTAATATTAATATTTATCATTATTGTTTTTATTTCCTTCTTTTACCTGAGTTCTGATTTTTGTCTCTCCCAATGTTTTCCTCTAATTGTTAAGCCGCCCTAGAATTTTTTTAGTTGAAAACTAGGCACGATGCATCAGATAACAGAAACTGATATAAACAGGTCTCGAGCATGAAGGGTGAAATAAACCTGCTGATGAGTTAGGCTGCGTGTGGTGTTTGGTGTAATTGTCAGCTACAGTGTCCATGGCTGCAAATTCCCCCGTGTCTGCCGTCTTCGTGGCTACGGCTTCCCTGAGTGGAAGCTTGCACACTGCACAGCCTCTAGCCGTCCTGTTAGTGCACGGAAGCCACTGCTAAGGGAGGCCGAAGGCAGACGTTCTGTGACCTCGTCACTAAATCTGTCCGTGAGTCTGCCTTCCCGGCTGTGCCCTTCCTGAGTGTTACCCTGTTACCTCCTGAGGTGAGCCAAGGGATCCAGGGGTCAGAGTGGTGTAAATGTCCTTCCGGGGGTGGGTCAGGCTCTGGGAGAGCAGGCCTCGGTCATGAGGGCGCCCCCATCTCATCCTGAGAAGCCTGTGACAGTGGGGCCCCCCATGCTTCACTACCCAGGAGCCACTCCCAGGACCTCACACAGCCTGCAAGGCCGCGACACCAGGACATGCTCCTGCCCATTGACCGCTCTAGGGCTGCTGCTTCTGGGAAATACATCTCAGCAGTCATGTGAATTTGCCTTTGTTCCTAGAACAACGGTTGAGAAACTTCCAGAGACGAGCGACCAAACTGCAACCCCAGATCCACTTACTTATTGCAAAGTGCCAACCTGAATACCAAGATTTTAGTTTAGAAAAAACTACTCACACATTAACAGCTTTTGTCTTAAAAGAAAAGCAAGCATACCATAGGTTTGCCACCACTGCCCTAGACCTTGGAGTGCTCTGTGGTCTCGGTTCTTTGATGAAGTCCAGAAAATTTCATTTTAGCTTGTTGAGTTATTTTTCTTATTGTAAAGAGAGGACTTCTTGGGGCTGGGCACCCACCAGCCCAGGATTCCATAGGGCTGGCTCCCCGATCGCTCCCCGTGTGCTTGGGGCTTTATGGAGCCCCACTGCTTCCTGAAAGCTCACAGAGGAGGTCAGGAGACCAAGCAAGGCCTCTCGGTGCAGCTCCCCGCCCTCCAGGCTGTGGGAAAGGAGCCCTCTGAAATGGGGAGTGGCCGAGGCCTTGTCTCGGTGGATGAGTTTCTATGATGGGAGCGGCCTCAGGCATGAGAAATTTGAGTTTCTATGGCCTGATATAAAGAGGGAGTTAAAAGCCACAAACTGTGGGGAGAACGGAATTATAGATGCCAGGATATCTCAACTACTGTCTGTCTGCTTTGTAAGTAGTTTGTCTGGAGGGCTATAACTCCTTGAGGTCTGGATTCCATGAACAGTGCTTCTATTTTTAGACTTCCTTCTTGAATCTCAGCTCCCATACTTATTAACTTGGAGCTGTTTAACAACTGTGAATCATATTTTTATCAATGGAATGGTGATAACTGCATATGTACTATGGGATACTTCTGAGGTTGAAATAATCTCATATCTTCAAAGTGCTAAGAAAAACGCCTGCAGTATAGAGGGTATCAGACAATATGTAAATTCTCCCAATGTGGCACACACACAGGTACACACACGTGTGCATACCCTCACCCACACATACACATGTACACATGCATACACACATGTACATACATACATGCACACACAGACACGCAATCACGGAGAAGCAATCCTTGCTCCTGACGAAGACTACAAACAGTGCACGACTGTCAGCATTTTTTATTCTAATACAAAATAAATAAAAGCATGCAGATGTAAATTTCCTCATTTGTGGGGAGAGTCGCAATGTCATGATGCTTTAAACAATGTTTTCACCTATGCACACTTGCTGGATCATCAAGAGATCTGGATCTTTGTCATTTTCAAAAGAGAGTTGGGCAGTAGGACATCGGATTTTTAAATGTCTGAACCTCTTTATTGTGAGACATAGTAATGCAGAACATAAGAGCACACTTACTGGTGTGAAATGAGATGAAATGCAATATGGGAACTGATTTACTTTCAGTTATTTCTGTGATGCCACTTAGTCAAACGTGAAGGTCAAAAATAAGTAATTCAGTGACGACGGTGTTTGTTTCTTCGTACCACATCCGTTTTCATCTCCATTTCAGTCCCTGAATTGTGTATTACAAATGCTATCAAGTAAACGTCGTCAGCAGGAGTTTACGCTTTTCTTTAGAATTCTTTGTGATAACATCAGCATTGCGACATTCTGGAACAGCTGCCTGTGTGGTGCCTTTTTAGTTCGAGGCCACAGCTGCTATGAGGCCAGGCTGAGCCTCTGTCTAGGAGACCGCTGTGCACACGCAGGGCTGATGTCCAGGGCACCAGACAGATTCGGACATTTAACGCCGCAGTCCCTGCAGAATTACAGTTCAGCTGACGTTTGCTGCAAACCTTCCTGATTCTTTTTAGTCAAACCTCAGACACAGACCCTGTGATTGTACTGCAGGCAGTGGAATATGACAAACCATATTGGGGCAGTTTCACCCCCACACCTGAAGTTTCGCCGTCCATGCGTTCGGCTCCCATGGTCCACCGCGGTGCAGAAGTGTCCGATGAGAGTTTCCAGGAGGGATTCGCGTTTGGCTGTGCTGCGCTGGGCGCCCCATGAACCCTCACAGCAGGCACCCCGCCCCCGCCCTCCCAGGACGTGAGTCACAGCTGCGGTGGATCCTGCGGTGTCTGCTCCCCGCTGCCAGGCACTCAGCCGCTGGTGAGGTCGCTGTCGCAATAGCACGGTGCTTGTCAAGTGACGTTTATATACGCAGCAGTAGACGCTGTGTCCTGGCCATCGTCTCCACGTCATGTCGCAGCAGCACAAGAAGATGTGCGGAACTGTTCCAACCCTATGAATGTTAACTGTTTTGTTCCAAGAACTTACAGAATTTATAGCACAATCATCTTCGCTATCCCAAGTGTGCTTATACAAATTTAGATATTTTTTCTTTTCCCTTCCTTTTTTTTTCCTCCTTTTTCTCTGAGATACTGTTTTTTCCCTTTGAGCACATTCTTATCCTTTCACTGGTTTTGAAAGCCTGTAATGCCTTCATCACTCTGTTCTGGTCAGTTTAATACTATTTTGTTTTGTATGAATTCATTGTCTGTGAAGATATGGACAACTATTTAGAAGAAAACAAGAAACATTACGGTAGCCACTGTAGATCTCCTGTTGTCTTGCTTCAAAATCTGTGTCACTTACATTGTTTTCTTCTGATTTGCTTTGCTCTGTTTTGTTATGTTTAGTTTTACCCTCTCTAAAATTAAAAATAAAAAAAGATGTGGAGAGACAGAGGTTGTCATGGGCTGAATCCCTTAAAATTAAGCTTTTAAAGCCTTAATTTATTTATCTTTTTTCATCCTAGCCATTGTCATTCGAAACTGCTCTTTAAGTTACCCCCCACCCCACAGCCCTGCAGGAAGCATTTCTTGCTAAGAACCCAGGAAGAGGCTGCCCCCACCACCCTGGCCCTGCCGGGTACAGGGCGGGAAACCCCAGTTGCACACAGCTGTCCGCTCACTGCAGGCCGAGTCTGGCCACGTCTGCAGGGGGCACATCCTCTCTTTTGTCTTCCTGTGAACTTCAGTGCTTCAGCTTAGCTGTCTCCCCGGTGTGGCCAAAGCGCAGCTCATTCCTTTTGCTTCCCTTTCACTGCAGTGCGATGCCGGAGCCCCTGGCTTCCTGCATGCCAGGCCAGCACTCTCACTGAGAGGCCTGTGCAGCCCCGCTTCTGCTTTTTGCGTCACTTTTCTCTTCTGTCCTCTGTGGACGGATGGCCAGCTCCCACCGGTCAGGGTGGTAGATTCAGGCCCAAAGAACAAGATCACATTCACACAGCTTGTTGCAGTACATTGTTACACTCGTTCTATTTTATTACTAGTTAGTGTTGTTCATCTGCTCCTGTTTCTCAATAATAAATTAAACTTTAGCACAGCTACAAATTTATGGGAGGACGCACCGTTCATCTGGGACTGGGTACGGTCAGGGTTTCCGACTTTCTTGGGAGGCCCTGAGGACCTGGCAGCTACTGTGTTACAGTTCGCACCCTGCAGCCCCAGAACTTGACAGCATTTGGAGAAAAGTCTAAAATGAGGCCGCTGGGGGCCTGGGCTGCATCTGACAGTGTCCTGAGAAGAGAAAGCTTGGACACAGGCGGAGGCACATGCAGGCAAAGACACAGAGCGGGCAGCTGTCCGTGAGCAAAGCAGATGCTGGAAGCGATCAAACCCCCTGTCAATTAGCTGAGAAGGTAAAATCCACTGTAGGTGGAACCACAAGGGCTGGCGTATTTTATTACTGCAGCTCTAAATTAGACCTAATGTGGAGTTGATTCTTACAAATACCTGTAAGAAATACAAGACTGTTGTGTCTCTTTATTTATAATAGTTTTATAGAAAAAGAAACAGCAACCCCATTAAACAAAAGGAATCAGGACTTCACCCAGAAGTGAACTTAGTTCACGCTTGGACACACTCAGACATGAATTCCTTAGATAACACAGTACTTAAGTTGTTTTTCAGGAAAATTCTCCAATATCCACTCAAGGAGAGTTTGAGTCTGGCTTCTTACCCCTCCTCCCTGTGCAGTAGATGGGGGAAGCTTGGGCCCCCTGCACACCTGTACCCCTCAGCTTTGAAGCTGGCTTTTCAAAATTGCACATGTAAACCAGGCCAGGTGGCTCATACCTGTCATCTCGGCACTCCAGGAGGCCGGGGCAGGAGGATTTCAGGTTCCAGCCCAGATTGGGTAACTTGGTGATTTGGTGAGACTCTGTCTCAAAATAAAAATTTAAAACAAGCTCAGTGTGAAGACCCTGGGATTGGCACATACTCAGAAGAAGCCAGCGTGTCCAGCCCATGATATTTTGATGTTACAAATTCAGCATCAACCACATAGATCACAGCAACTCCTCTCCCCAAAAGAGATGAGAGATGGGCTCTGCGAAGACTCGTGAGGACTGTGCACATCATCACACACAAAGGGACCCTAAAACTCTCCCTTCTCTCTGCTTATCAGTTACAGCAAATGAGGGAAGATGGAGACTGGCACATTTTTCTTTTGCCAACTCCTGGAAAACCCTTTGTCTTTCCAGAACCTCAGTGCCGTAGCATTGGCTTCTCCGTGCACCAAGCTGAGAGCCCTGCTCTGTGCCAGGAATACAGAGCTCCAGCTGTCCGTACCTAAAAGAAAAGCCGAGAGCAGCAACAAAAAAACCTCAGCGGACTCCAGGTCCTTAGAGATGCACACCTCTGAGAGACAGCCAAGGGAAGAATCATCACTGCTGGAGACACACAGCACTGCAGCTCCAGGAAAGCTTCCCCGTTCACACTCTAGGGGAGGGGGATACATAGTGCATAGCAGGAAAGCTTTAAGTTTACTGTTTTATGCTGGAAGCCCTGATCATTTTCACCTATGAAATAAACTAATAGGAAAAAGGAGGCACAAATTTTGTCACACACCTAAGGCAAGGCAGTGTTAGGCTCATGGAGGGGAAAGATTTTCACCTTTCTGTGGAACTTAGAGGCCAGGGCTTGGGCTCCGGGGAGGGGAGATGGTGTGGCACAGAAGGTGGGGTAAAAGGTGGGAGGAGAGTGGGCAGGCGGGCCGGGTGTGGGCCAGGCAGGGGGCCTCCCTGTGACAGCCACCTGCTGCCAGCTCTGCCGGGCCAGCCGCCTATGAGATGCCAGGATCTTCTTCCTGTGGAAAGACCTCTCCATGGCAGCAAGGGAGGAATCAGTGCAGAAAAGGCCGCCTGCTTCTGCTCGCGCTTTCTCCTCGGGCATGGAGGTAGACTGCGTCTCACAGAGGCCAAGCTTTTTAGAGCTGCGCCCAGCTCAGCTTCCTGAACAATCCACCTGAAATTTGCCAAAGAAACATATTTGGGGTAGAATATTTTATCACCCCCACACCCACAAATCCAAGAAAGACAGCTAGATTAAACAGCTAGACAAAATAATTAATACAGTAATCATATTTAAAAAAGAAAATTCAGCAGCGCAATAAAGAATAACACATGAAAGCAAAGATCACTCAGACTATGAGTGCAGACAGGACTTGCATTGGAAAATTGCTGATTTAATCATCACTTTAATAAAATAAGGATAAAATCACATAGTAATCTCTTAGAAGCTATAAAGTATTTTGATAGACTTTAGTGTACATTGCTGGTTTTTAAAGTATTTTTACTAAAATAGAAACAAAAATATTTTTATTATGTGTAGATAGATTACCTAAACAATCCATACCCTTTTATGGGAAACATTAGATGTAATCACATTAAAGCTGAAAATAAAATTAATTACTACTAACTAGTGTATCTATTTGCATTAAATGAAGACATGAGGCAAAGATGTTTGAACAGTAGGAGGAAAGTTATTATAAGTAAAGGAATGTTTTATATCTTTAAAAAACCTGAGAATTGTCAGGCATGGTGGTGCATGCCTATAATCCAAGTGCTTGGGAGGCTGAGGCAGGAGAATTGCCTTGAGTTCAAGGTTAGCCTATGCTACATAGTGAGTTCAAGGCCAGCCTGAGTTATCAGTACAATCAAAAAAATGTATCACTGAAATGTCCCAAAACAAAATTTTTATGTAAAATGTGGTGGCTTTCCCTATATAGAATCAACAATTAGAACATATAATGCAGGAAGATCCAACTTACAGTAATAGCGATGACTTTTTTTCTTTTTTTTTTTGTTTTGGCCTTTTTGAGACAGGGTTTCACTATAAAGTTCAGGCTAGCCTTGAACCCGAATTGGAGCCCTGGCTGGCCTCAAACTCGCAGCAATCCTCCTGCCTCAGCCTCTGGAGTGCTGAGATTACAGAAGAGCACCGCCATGCCTGGCCAGATGATTCTGAACAATCTTACATAAAAACTCTCAGCATCTTAGTGTAAATTTCTCTAAAATAAGGCTGCAGATTTAAATCTATAGTGACAGAATTATAACACATCAATTTTTTTTTTTTTTTTTTTTTTTGAGCAGGCCTGGCCGTCTAGCTCAGGCTGGCCTTGAGCTCACTAGGTAGCCTGGGCGGTGGGAGCCCCACGGCAGGAACACCGCGGTGGAAAGAAAAGCTGAGGAAAGCTTTCTACCTGTGGCATCCAGGAAGCAAGGAGCAAGGAGGGGCCAGAGAGAAAGGGGCCAGGGACAAGTTTACTCCCCGGCCACGCCCACGGTGACCTACTTTCCCATCCAAGTGCAAACTCATCCCCTAGCCATGCTGGCTCCCCGTGAGCCAGCACTTTCTAAAGCTCCACCGTGAGCACAGGGGCCTCTAAACCATAATCTCCCAGAAGACTTTGCTGAGTGCGAGCAAGGAAAGAGAAGCTGGTGTCCCCGGAAAACTGTCACCATCGAATAAAAAGTGAATAAATCCAGTCACACAGAATGCACTGCAAAGCACCAGAAGTTGTTCAAAAGACAAACGAAACACTTGAAAGTCACCTATACACAGTGAAGTGGTAATTTGCTTTTCATGAAGGCTGGTTCACTTTGTTTTATAGTGTGGACCTTCGGCGAAGAAAGAAGTAGATGAGAAAACAGAAGTAAAAACAGTAGTTTTGGTGACAGCCATTAGCTGTGACTATAACATTGTTTAAACTCTGCCTTTCAAAGAGAAATACAGACAGAATAAAAATGGAAAACAGCTTAGAATAAACAGAGCTAATTTTTAAATTTCTTATGTATTAATAAGAAGCTGTTGAGCTATTGCCCAGCAGATACACAGGTTACAGAGACAAATAGGAATTTCACAGAAGTAAATCATGAATGTTTGCTAAACGTAAAAACATTCAGCTTTCTTTTTTGTGAAAGAAGTCCATTTTGCTCCAGTCTAAGGTAGCAATTATGCTGCTCTTTGTTCATACATAAACCTTGCAACACAAATATGAAGAAATAATTCTCTTAATTGTTTCAATTTCATGACTAATATTTTTTTCATGATTAAATAGAAGAGATGGGCGCTGACCATGGGATTTTCCTAGGGGGATGTTCTCTGTTTTGCAATATTCACCTCACAGTCATCTCTTGGTTATGTCATATGTTTCTTTTTAATCCAGGTGCTGCTTGCTTTTTTCTAGGTCTCAGCCACCGCCAAGCCACAGAAGCAGAACGGTCTCCTGTCTTGCTCTTTTCTGTTCTGCCACCTGAAGTTTTTCTTCCTTTCTCACCTCCTGTCATCTATTTCTTTCTGCTTTCTTTTTTAGGGTACTGGGGATTGAATCCATGGCCTGTACATTGAGCTACATCCCCAGAAACCCCCTTTTTAGATAGAGTCTTTCTAAATTGCCCAGGTGGGATTCAAACTTGTGATCTTCCTGCCTCAGCCTCCCGAGAGCTGGGATTACAGGCCTGTGTCACTGCACTAAGCATTCTGTTGTAGGGGGCACCTTTTGGGAGGTCACTGGGTTGTGGGTTGTGTGACTTGCTGCTAGGAGGGGGTCTGGTCATAAGCGATGGCCCACAGGACAGGCCTGGAAGCATGAATCTCCTTCTGCTGCTTCGGGCATCATGAGGGACAGCTCTGCCCCGCCTGGCCTCTCTGCCACCCAGTCACGATCTTCCAGTCTCTGCGAGTCTTCTAGCTTACGCTGCTAAACGTCTCATGAGATCTCAACGTCTGGGACCATGAGGCGTGTGCCTGACAGACTCCAGCTTTATTCTTGTCCCCACTTTTTGCCTCCAACTTCTACTCTAGCCCTGTGGAATCACTCTTTTGACACCTGGAGCTTTCTGTTTCTTCTTTTGAGCTCCATTATGCAGTAGCAATTTCTGTCACTAAAGTAATTTTCCAAGTTAAAATCTGAGCAGCAAAATATAACTATGATGATAACAGAGATGACAGAAAAAGAACATTATGAAGGTGTGTTTTGATCTCAGTAATGGCACAGGACTTCCGTGCTGTGCCAAGTAAGATCCACAATGTGTACCTGCGGCGTGACAGTTGTGTCAGTGGCAGGTACACGCTCGCTGAACTGCCATTGTTGAAGTTCCAACTATCTCACTTTGCACTTCCAAGTTTTCAATAGATGGATGTTCCATCTAAACTTTTGAAAACATGTGTTTCAGTCACATCATAGAAAATGACAGGCACAGTACCAAGTCAATGTACTGAAAAGAAAGAAAGTGTAGAACTTTAGTAAGCCTAGCCCAGTGACAAGCTTAGGCTTTAATTGATAATATTGCAGAAGAATTTTAGATATATCTTAGCAGGGAATCTTTTAATGTCATAATTTTTGGTGATAATCCTGATCATGTTATTTTTTGTTTTGTGGTCTTGTGTCAAGAAAAATTGCCATGGGAAGAATTTTACATGGATAATCCAGAGGAAAAGCTATAACACATCATTTTAGCTGCACTAATTTTTTTGCTTCCTCATGTATTTGTTCAACAAGCTAGAACCAATATAGTTACATAAGTTTGAAGCCAAAAATTTATTGCATCTGTATTTTAGATCGGTGTGCTATTCATATGCTTCGAATGTTTTAAAAGTAATCTTTTATAAACAGTAATCTCTGATCCTGAATAGTTCAATTTCTTTTCTATTTTTTTAAATATAAATCTAAGAATTAAAAGAGACACAAACCACAGTCTCCTCACAAAGCAAATGATTGTTTTTCTTGCTTTTAATTTCTGCTGTCCAGTCTTTCTAACAGTATATTCCTGAAGCAAACTGGGGGAGAAAGGATAATGCACAGTAATACTGAAAACAGATTCCTTGGCACTACTTCCATCTGGAGTCCTGATTTTGTTTTCTTTGTTTTGGAGCCCGAGAGTATGTGATTTCAGAAACATTCCCTATTAGGGTTCTCTGGAAGAAGACAAAGCAGTAGTATACAGCAAAGTAACCTCACATATAATAATGTGAGGAGGCTGTCAGATAAGCAGATCAGAGTTGGGAGGGTCCGCGATGGCCGTGTGCTGAACAGCCAGAGGGTCCAGAGCTGCAGAACAAGAGATCAGGGACACAGGGACAAGCTGAGCCCGGAAGCCTCAGGTTCCACGGAAGGTCACGGTGTGAGTCCATGCTGTGGGCTGGTGGAGCTGGAGTCCAATGTCCACAGGCAGTGGAGGGGCAGGGGCCAAAAGCCCAGCCCAGGAGCAGAAGAGGGCTTTTTAAGCTCAGGTAGGCCTCTTCCTTCTTCCTTCTCATTGCATCTATACCAGCATTTTTTTTACAAGCCTTTATATTATTTAATTTATTTTTGCTTCATTACAAATTCATCTAAAGAAAGTCCAACTTCTGTAAGTTTTTGTGTTTTATTAAATTTTAACACATCTACCAACTCTATGAGCCAGTCAGGGACCAAAAATCTTGAAGGCGGTATAGAACCCAGTTACAGCGCACAGAGGCTCTAGTATGAGCTACCCCGTCAGAAACCTTTGCCATGAATTTTACCCCTGTGCAGAAACACTGCACTGTTTTCTCAGTCAATAGGAAAGACGGAGCGGCGAAGTCTTTGAGATGTGTCGATAGCCAGTGCTTTAATCTAAAACTGCCACTAACTTCTAAGGTAGCAACTAATTACTCACAGCGTCTGCATGTGCAGGACTCACGAGAACCTCTGGGAACCACACACACAGCCCTGCCACGTGGTTGCACCCTAGCCTGCAAATCCTCCCAAGCCAAAACACTAACAAAGTGTGACACTTTTCAGCCACCCATTGAATGTGCAAATATCTCTGAACTTCCATTAAAAAAAGAAAGTTGAGTCTGTGTGGAAAAGTGAATCTGCGTATGTGTCTTACTAAACCTCTAAGGTCAAAAACTCTCAACTCTACTCTTTGGATTTGATGGTCTGGGGAGATGCTCCATGTTTATTTAGGTCCCAGCTCATTTGTCTAAACAAGTCCAAGGAGCGCACAGCTTGAATCCTTGAATCAGGGGCTCAAGCAGCACCGCCAGGAATCCAGCTGCTTCTCTCAGATGCCGTTTCATTCTGGAGCAGGCTGTTGTGCTGGCATTGATGGTCTTTTGACAATTTAAGATTTCATTTTGCTAATTTACCCAACTGAACCAGAAAGAGTCCAGCCCAACAGAGTTCCAGTAACCATCCTGGGGCCGACTGCCCTTGGTTTACCTTAGCCAGAATGCTGCCTCTTAGTTCTGACACAGCTGGAGGGGTAGCACCCCGATGCCTGGGGACCAGGTGCACTGTGGGTGAAGGAAGGTAGCACCCAGCACAAAACTGGAGTCGCCTTCAGAAGGGTGGGGTGCTGAAAAGGCAGAAACAAACAAAGAAAGGCAGAAAGAAATGGAACCAAGTATTTCTGGTAGCACACCTTTATCTCCCTGGCCTTGCAGGCACAAAGCAAAGGAAGAAGCCGGAGTTCCGAGGAGGTTTGAGCCATTCCTGAAGGTTTCCTCCTCTGTGACAGGGGGCTCTCGGGCCTCCAGCAGAAGGACGTGAGTCTGCAGAGGCGTGGATGTGACCAGCTGACCTGTAGGGCTCGCACCCTGGCAGTTACGTGTCTCAGGTTCAAGAAGGAGGACACCAGTACACACCGAGTTTAGCTCTCTTATTGCTTACGAATTTTCTTGTTTGAAGGCCCTGTCTCTATGTTGAATATTCTACTAATTCTGAAGCAGTTCTCACCACTGGACCATATGCAGTTCGGGCTTACTTTGTGTTGTTTTTGTAGTTAAATTTGGATGTCAGGGGTTAAACTCCAAGTGTCTTTAATGCTAAGCACTTGCTGTCTTTAAGCTACACTCTCAGTCCCGTTCCAGCTAATTTACTGCCAGTGTAGATGACTGAAGGTAGTCATTTACCCCATTTCAGCTCTCTTAGTTCCAAGTAACAGTTTTCTCAGGGGGTGAAAAAGGGGAGGGGAGCAAGCTGTGAGGAAAGTGGGGAGAACTGGAACTCCCCACATTACCACAGGGAGTCAATAGACTTGGGGTGCAAAGCACGTGGGAGTATTAGCTTGTTAGCAAGAAAACACAGTCATTTGGGTTTCTATTCATTTATCACTTGACAGAGAAAAGAACAAAACCATAACAGAGACTTTTATCCACAGTAATATGAGGCACTGGAATTGTGTCCTCGGCATTCTTGTGAAAATTTTGTTGGAGAAACTTGGGTTAGGGTAACTCCTCTCCCCAAGGTGTTCAGTGCCCCACATAATCACAAGATTTTGAATACTTGATAATCATAATTAAAGCTGAGGTGCAACTCCAAAGGCTGGGATCATTTTGAGAGGCAGTGAGTTCTGTTTCGATGCTTGCTTTGAAAGCTGGGGTGTATTCCAGCCTAGAGGACGTTTGCACGTGGCAGGAATCCTGTGTTCGGTTATGATTGATTCCATCAGAGAGAAACGCTAGATGGTGCAGGAAAGCTGAGCTGAGCAGCGCACACCGCAGGCACGCACAGGCTCACCACTCACACCCATGCGCGGTGCCAGGCCGGTCCCGTCTGCCGTCTCCTTGCTCAGTGCCATGTCACTGTCCCTCCCACCGTCTCAGAGTAACTCACAGGCCACTCTGCTCACACCCACTTGGTGCACACATTTATTGGATTATTTGTCTCTACCTCAGCCATCTATAATGTGTAAGACCATATCACTATTTCTACTGTGTGTCTCTTTGCTTGTTTTTTTCATTAAAACCAACAATTTGATTCATTCATTTTGTTCAAAATAGGAGTTCTGAGGCATAACAGATAGTAGAGACTTTGTCAGACTGTTGATAATGGTGTTCTCAATTTGTAGCCTTTTCATGCATGTAATTTTGTTGATATTTGCACTATATTATCAGGAAAGGAATATTTTTCAAGGTTAAGGAGGTAATAATCAGTATGTGGTTGCATACTTTTAGTTTTTCCAAGCTAGTGTTTGCGATGCAATATGATTTCTACTCGCTCTGCTCAAAAGCAGACTGTTGAGATTGGAGGTGCTGCAAACATGTGGGTGCAGACGTAGACATACATGTTGTGCATTTTCTTATTTGTTTATTTAAAGTAGTGATCCTTAATACTATTAATGCAGGAACTTATTTTCAGAATCAGAATTTTAAAAGCATAAATACCCCTGATGGCTAACTATATATTAGGGACATTTCCTTAGAGTCTTCAAAATCATGTGTTGAAGTGAATGGGGACGTGGATCAGAGGCTTGATTGTATGCTTTTTGTGTCCTGCTTCCAGAGCAAATGGAAATTACCAGTAATTCCAAATGAAAAGCCCATGTGGAGATAATTCACGAAAAGACAAAGTTCAGATCCATAGACATTTGGATTTAACTTCCCAGTGTGTAAGTAAAAGCGACATTCTCATACTTCCCAAGCAAAAAAAAGAGAGAGAAACAAAGAGAAAATCGAGTCCCCAGCCCTGCCGTGTGAATTTCAGTTTCTCCTGCTTGGACTGAACAGAGCAGCAGAGGCTCACGCTCCCGAGCTAGCCCTTCTCCAGGTGCTTATTGCGCGGTCTGGTTTTTCAAACTGTGCTAAGATATTTATAACACGAAATGGCCGCCATGCCCACCTTAAAGTGCAGTTCAGTAGTGTCGGGATATTTACATGGCACTGAAAGAACCCTCCAGAACTTCCTCCACTTGCAAGTCCCAAACTCCTTATTTAAGGACCAATTCCCTAACCTTCCCTGCATCCCTCAGCAGCCACCATTCTGCTTTGTGTTTCTTTCTTTTTTTATTTTAAAAAGAAAAACAGAAAAAAGGATAAAAACAATACAGAATTTCCAAAAAAATAGGAAATTAACACTGGTTAGTATTTTGCATATTGTTATCTTAGAAATAATTGTTCAGGTTACAAAATCTGGGCATAAAAATGATCACACAATCAAACAATGACAACAGAAACTATTCTTTTTGATGCACTAACAGAGATTAGTAGTATAGTTGTCCATCTTGCACACATATACATACATACAGTTACATACATATACCCACATACATATCAGCTTTTCTTTCTTCCTTTTGTCCTTTTCCCTATCCCCGTTGTTCTTTCTTTTTGAGCATTATCTTGCTCTTTCATTATTACAATATCTGTCATACATTTTGGATCTTATTACTCTTTCAGTTTTTATTATTATTTTTTTAAACAAGGGAGACAATATGATATTTGTAAATGTGAGTTTGATTTATTTCACTTACGAGGATGGTCTTAAGTTGCCTCAATTTACCCATAAAAGCCTCAAGATTATACTTTTTTATAGCTGAGTAATATTCCATTGTATAAAAATATCACATCTTTTTTATCTATTCTGTGGTTGATTTTGGTTGTTTTCCAGATTTAGCTATTACAAATTGTGCTGCTATAAACATGGGTACACATATATCACTATAACATGACATTTTCAATTTTTCTGGGAAAATACCCAGAAAAGGAATAGCTAGATTGAATGAGGCCTCCAATCCTAGTTTTTTGAGGAATTTCCACAGATTTCCACAGTGGCCACACCAGTCTACACTCCACCAACAGTGAAGCAGTGTTCCTTTTTCCTCACAGCTCCACCATTTGTTATCAGTTGATTTCTTGATGGAAGCCATTCTTTCTAGAGTGAGATGGAATCTCAGTGTGGTTTTAATTTGCATTTCTCAAATGGCCAGTGATGATGAACATTCTTCATGCATTTATTTGTCATTTGTATTTATCTCAGAAGTGCGTGTTCATCTCAGATGCCTATTTTTGGAGAAGGCCTTTGAATTTGGGGGGCTTGATAGTTTTCAGTTCTCTGTATGTTTTATATAGAAGTCCTTTGTCTGAGAGATTGCTGGCTAAAATTCTTTCCAGTTCTGTAGGTTTTCTTTTCACTCTGTTGATGATTTCTTTTGATGTGCAAAAACTTTTTAGTAAGATGAGATTCCAGTGGTTGACTCTTTGAAGTATTTCCTTTGCAGTTTGCATTATGTTCATGAATTCTTTGCCTATCCTTATGTCTTCAAGATTTCTACCTACCTTGCCTTCCAGTAGATTTAGTGTTTCTATTTTAATATTTAGATCTTTGATCTTTTTTACTTTAGTGTAGTGCATGGTGATAGGCATGGGTCTAGTTCAGTTTTTGGCATGTGGAGAGCCAATTTTTCTAGCACCATTTATTAAAGGGGCTGTCTATCTTACAATGAATATGTTTAGCCCCTTTGTCAAAGATAAGGTGGCTGAGTATCTTTGTAGTGGTACCTGTATCTTCTAATCTGTTCCACTGATCCTCTTGTCTGTTTTTTTCCAGTATCATGCTGATTTTATCACTGCAGCTTTATAGTATAATTTCAAGTCAGGGGTTGTGATGCCCCCTTCTTGCCTTTGTTGCCCAGGATTACCTTTGCTATTCCAGGTCTCTTCTGTTTTCAAATGAATTTTAGGAATTTTTTCCCTAGATGCTTGGTTTTTTTTAAAGCATTATATTTTTTTGACACAGATTATCGCTATGCAATTTAGGCTGGCCTTGAAGTCACAGCGATCCTCCTGCCTCAGCCTCTTGAGTGCTGGGATCACAGATGTGTGCCATCATGCTTGGTTCTTATGTCTTTTAAATGTTTTCCCTGACTTCAATTTTCCAGTAAACCCTGGGGTTTTTTTGTTTTGTTTTGCTTTTGTTTGTTTGTTTTGGTACTGGGGATCAAACTCATGACCTCGCACTTGCCAAGCAGGCGCTTATGCTGCTAAACTAAATCCCTGGCCCAACCCTGGGGTTTTTTTGTCTCAAAGTGTGCAGTGAAATTTTTAGAAACATATCACTTCATACTAACATTGACTCTATAGGTTTCAAATGCTTAGTGATTATAATAACTAACATTCATTGAATGTGTCTATAAGCATTAGCCCTCTGAGTTGACTTAATCTGAAAGTGACCCCATTGTATTTATTTATTTTTTTAAAGAGAATAAAACAAAAGAGGACAGAACAAAGCAGATCAGAACAGAACAACATAAGGAACACAGCACTTTACAACAAGACAACCAGATATTAACAATAGATACCATAATGTCTCTTTGTAATAGTTGAGCATGGCTT
The DNA here is from genome assembly GCA_004027295.1 of Dolichotis patagonum. Lineage (NCBI taxonomy): Eukaryota > Metazoa > Chordata > Mammalia > Rodentia > Caviidae > Dolichotis > Dolichotis patagonum. The sequence continues at coordinate 234,922 of PVJX010000042.1, forward strand.
CAATACAATAATATCAAACATAACAAAACAGTATAAAACCATTCAAAAGATTGAAAGCATTACAGGACATTCTGAACCAAAAAAAATGGAAAATGATCAGTGGCTACTATAATATCTCATTTTCCATAAAAAAATTTGTTTATACTATCACATATATTAAAATCCAATAAGACACAACATGATAGACCCGATGGTAATAGAAGAAGAACAAAAGCATGGTAGGACTTCAAAGTAAGATATTAAATCAGCAATGGCTGCCATAATGTTTTGTGTTCTTCAAACTAGCTGTTCATACCATCACACATAATAAAGTCAAACAAAACAGAATAAAACCATTCCAACTAATGAATGAAAACATTAAAAGGCTTCAAAGGAATGTAATGGGGAATCATGATTACCATAAAATCTTATGTACTCTTACCATTTCTTACACTAGGGAGACTATACAGTATTTATACATGTGAGTTTGGTTTATTTTGCTTATGAGTATGGTCTCAAGTTGCATCCATTTATTTATAAATATCTTAATGCGATCATTCTTTGTAGCTGAGCAGTACTCCATTGTACAAAAATACCATAACTTTTTTATATATTCCTCAGTTGATGGGCACTTAGATCTGTTTCCAAGATCTGGCTATTACAAATTGTGCTGCTATAAGCCTGGGTGCACATATATCACTGTGGTATGACGTTTTCAGTTTTGGATGTTAGGATTTTCGGTGCAGTGAAACAGCAAAATATGAGATAAAAGAGGTCTTTATTCCTAAGGATATGGAGAGAAGTCCACGACCACAGACAGCCTGGCCTTCTCTAACCCGCACGTGCGGGTTAGGGTACTCATATAACCTCTGACCTGGGTGGTGCCCAGGGCAGGGACAGGTAATGGACAAGTTACTGATTGGGGCTATTTTTGTGCCACTGGGAAAGGTGACTACAGTTTGGTCCCGCCCCTTGTTTTTGTCTCCCACCACAGCTTTCCAGGGCACAACTCTTTCATTCTGGTGTTTTTGTTGTTAGAGAAGGGGCGAAGTCTCTCTCTTACTATTTCCTGCTGGCAGGGGGCGCTGTACTGGGGCTTAGGGAGGTTGACGGGGATGATGGTTGATGTCCATGTAGAAGCTGGTACCAGGTGGTTTGGCCAGGACAACTTTATCATTGGCACGTGTCTGAATGTTGGACTGGGAAAAACAAAGAGACAAGGTGCTGTGAGGAGGAAGGCCACTGTTACATTTAGAATCCAGGGGAGGTAGGAAGAAAGGTGCCTTTGATGTAAATGTGTCCTTTTATCAGGAACATGGTGAGGTAGAATCTGAAAAATAAGTGTGGGGTTAAGAGAAGTAAAGTGGTGAAAGGTACTTATTGTCTCATCTTAAAGGGTAAAAATTAAAGGTATAGGTAGGGCTCGTCCCTGGTCCAGGAGTTGAGCTGGAAAGAATAAGAGGAGCGGGGAGAGCCGTGGCTGTGTCACTATAAGGCAGATATGAGCGTAGGCCCTCAGGGGTCTCTCGTTTGACTAAACAGCTGAGAGTAGACAGCACTGAGACAGTTGTCATGTAGAACGACACGAAGATGATCTTATGCATGATGTGGGAGCCTTTAGGAAAGACTGTCAAAGTCCTGCTGTAAAAAGATAATTAATAACCAAATTGGGTAACAGAACATGACTTAGCCTGAGGGTTGCGGCTGTGAGGCCTTGGTGAGACGGAGATGACCACTCAGGATGGTTAGATTTAGGGATGGGAGGGCACCGCTTAGCTTGCATGATGTGAAACCAGGATGGGAGTCCAGCAACTTTGATCTCAGTTGGGGTTGCCAAGAAAACCAGTTAGGGGCCACTCCATCTTGGTTGTAGTCCTGTGGATTTAGAACATCTGAGACAAATTAGATCTCCTGGGGATATGGGGGATCTGGCTTGGTCCCTTCAGAAGGTTGAGGAAGGCAGAGATCAGCATTTTGTCACAACAAGTGTCGGAGGAGGGAGAGGATTGGGATGTAGTCAGCAAGAGGAAGGGGACTCTGTGGGGTAGGAGATTGTGGAGTAAGAATGGCTTACCATATATAAGTTTAAAAGGACTTAAAAATGTAGGAGCCTGGGAAAGTGCCCTGAGCTTGGCTAAGCTAGGGGCAAAAGTTGAGGACAAGGTTGGTGTAATTTTAAGATGAGTTTTGTAAGGTGTTTTTATGAGGCCATTTGCCTTTTCTGCTTTCCCTGAGGATTGAGGATGGTATGGGATTTGTACGTGCCAGGTGATGTGTAAGCTTGAGGATACCTGTTGGGTGATTTGAGAAACAAAGGCTGGACTGTTATCTGACTGAATACTCTGAGGTAGACCAAACTTTGGGATGATTTCGTGTAACAGGATGTTAGTAACTACATCAGCGGTCTCCCTGGTTGTGGGAAAGGCTTTTATCCATCCTGAAAAGGTACAAACAAAGGTGAGAAGATATTTAAGAGTTTTATGGTGGGGCATGTGTGTAAAATCTATCTGCCAGTATTGACCAGGAGTATGTCCACAAAATTGATGAGTAGGGAAGGAAGGGGGTGCTATGTGTCCCTGAGGCGAGGTCTTAGTGCAGAGATGACAGGAGTGAGCAATCTGAAGACTGATAGCCTTTAGAGAAGAGTGTGTAACTACTGGGGCTAACAGCCTGTATAGGGCCTGTGATCTTACATGGAAACAGTTATGTAAGTCAGTGATAATGTCTAGGGCCTGCTGATCTGGGGGAACAAGTTTTGATCCCTGGAAAATCCATCCCTGAGTGTTTTGTGTGTAACCTGGCTTATGAAGTAGTGTATAGAGTGAAGGGTTGAGTGGGGCCAGGAAGGGTAAGGACTGGAGCCTTTAGGAGAGCCTAATTTAAGAAAAGAGGCATGTATGGGCATAGTGGGGTCTAGGGATTCTGATAAGGGGCCCTTAGAAGTCTTGTAGAGGGGTTGAGCTAGAGCTGCAAAGTTAGGAATCCAGAGGTGAAAGAAATTCCAAGTAAGTTGTTGAGACCTGAGAGTGTCTGGATCACTCCATGTAAAGTAGGTTTGGCATGGGTAGCACGAGTGGGATTGGAGGTGTCCCAGACTATGGCATCGACCAGAGAAGGAAGGGGTGGAGAGGACTCTGCAGGGCACTGTGAGGGTGTTTGGAGGACTAGAGCTGTGGGGAGGGAGAAGGTAAAGGAGAAGTTAAGCTTGTGAAGGAGATCCTTGCCTTACAAGGATGTGGAACATGTTGGAATTATCAGGAAGTTATGGGTCAAGGGGAGAGTTTGGAACCTGCAAGGAATAGGCCCTGTCTGCAGAGGCTGCATAGGTTGGCCATCAACACCCACGACAGAGACTGAGGACTTAATACAACAGCCTGAAATTCAGGAAGAACCCTATATACGGCCTTTATGTCCACAAGTACAGTGAATGTCTTACCTGAGACCTCCAGTGGGACTTGGAGCTCTGAGAAGGATACCTCAGTGGGGGGGCTGTGGACTCTGAGCCCCATCAGTCTTCAGCAACAGGTCCAAGTATATCAGTCAGCGATGAATCCGGTGGTGATGAAATCTCCAGTGAGGGCAAGGAGTTAGAGGATGGCTTACCCGCTCTCTAGCGGCTAGGACAGTCACTCTTCCAATGGCCCTTGAGATTATCAAGAAGAACTTCAGGGTTGGGGCACTCTCTTGCCCAGTGTCCTTTTTTGTTGCACTTGAAGCGTGGTCCGGGAGGGGCTCGGGCAGCTCCACCCTATCTAGGTTTACCTGTCCCAGAGCTCCAAGTGTCACTGCTAAAAGATCAGATTGTTATTTTTACTTTTGATTTTTATCTCTGTTGTTGAAAACATGAAAAGCCACATTAAGAAGGTTTCCCTGTGGGGTTTGAGGGCCAAGTTTAGTCTTTTGTCTTAGGATCTGGCCTCCAGAGGAAGGTATCTGTCCCCTCCGCAGTCACAAGACATCTGGTTTTTATCTTGAGTAGATGTACAGCTTTAAGTCTAAAGGAGACAAAGGCAAACAATCAGTCAAGTATGCAGGAGTCAAATAACAGAATCTACAGGGTATTTATGAGTATAATTTTAGTAATGGCTTCCCATAAGGAGGGTAAGGATAAGGTCCAGAGAATTTGAGAAATTGACATGTCATTTACTTGTCATACACACATTTAGGCTTTACAATGGTGTAAGTATCTCCTGTGCTGTTAGAATGTCTAATACCATCTGATTTTTGTAGGATGGCCTGTCTTATTAAGTTTACCTTTTTATTTAGGAGAGAGATCAGCTGCAGTGTCATATAACCTTTTTCTGGAGAATATCTGGTGGATCCCAGCAAAAGGAATTTATAATTACCTCTTAATTTTAGTTGTTAAACATCTATAAGATTGATAACAGTACAGTGCAGTAGAGGCAGTAAGCTTAACATAGAACATTAAATGGAACTATTATTTTGTATTAACCATGGGTGTTTTAACATTTGAGCATTGAAGAAATTTGTGACATTGTTTGAACTGTTTATTATTTAAGCATCTCTAAGTATAACGCATATTATTTGATTAGTGACCTCGTGTTGGTCTGACCTGAATCTCCTGGCTGGAGCACACGGAAAATGCAGACATCTGATTCTGAAAGAAAACACCTCATCATTTACATTTGAAGGCATAAATATACCATCAGATCAGCAACAATAAATTGTATGAACTTTAATTGGGGTGTTTCCAATAAGGTTATGGAGCTCACTGGGGCCTTTGATTGACAAATAAGAGCTGGTTTTAAAATTACCAGGTGGCCACTTTCTTATTTATCAATTGAAGTCCTGTTCAGTGTCTCCTCACCCAAGGGATTTTGTTTAACCAATTTTAACATTTTAATCAACTGGCAACCAAAGTAAAAGCATGTCTTTTAAATGTATAACCCAAATAAACCTTGATCAAATGATCTGAAAATGCAAAAAAGGAGGAAAAAATTATAGAGCTCAAATGAAAAGGAACAGCTGTTTACAGAGCAGATTTAAAAGTGCACTCAAATATATTTGGCCAGTTTGACTAGTGTGAGCCTTTGTAGATTAGTTAATAGAGATATTTTGAAATAAGAATGGCAGAAAAATAACCTAATTTAGGGCTGACTTTCCTAGGGGGATGGGAACCATTCAGGGTATCAATCCTCAGGATATGGGTGCCTTTTGCATGGTCTTTTGTCTTGAGGTCTGGTCTACAGCAGGAGGTATCAGCCTCCCCAGGCAGTTAGAGAGCTGTGGCAGGGAGGAGAAAGGGAGGAGGAAGGGTTTTAGAGTTAGCCAGAAATATTTGAGCTGCCCCACATGATTTAATGAGAGAAGAGCATGTCCTTAGGGTAAGAAATGCCTGTATATATGGGATTTTTGCCAGTTTGTCAGCCATGTAGCAGAACTCAAAACAGGTCCTAAAAATTTTAGGCCCAGGGTGCCAAGGTAACCAGACACGCCAGGGGTTTGTCTTTTCAGGGACAGGAAAAAGTGTTCCCCATTGTGCAATCAAAAGTGAGCCAAAAGAACAATTTTGCCTCAGGACATGAGAGATTTAGCTCTCCTCCCAAGGAACGTGAAAATTGTCCCGATCACACTTATCAAAAGAAGATCCTCACCTAATTTTGGAAGTGTGATTAAAAAAACCAGTCCCAGCTAGATACCTTTAGTGGTCACCAATGGTACGAGTGGGGATCCCAGAGGATCAGATCAATAGTCCTGCCTCAGACTGTCCAAGGAACGTGAGAACTATTAACTTAGCCTCGGGACGGAATGGGCAGTCTGTGTGGGGCGGCCCACTTCAACAGAGTACCCCGGACGGATGGAATTTGGCTCACCTGCCGTAGATGGAATAGGCCGGTGTTGTTTGTAAAGGCGGCGACAGACTAGCTCGGTCAGATCAGGTCTTTGAGTAGCAGGGGAGCTCAAAACTGGGGGGAAATCCCAGGAGGCACACACACTGCCACCCTGGTCAGGGAAACATATGTTAGAATTTTTGGTGCGGTGAAACAGCAAAATATGAGATAAAAGAGACCTTTATTCCCAAGGACATGGAGAGAAGTTCACGACCACAGACAGCCTGGCCTTCTCTAACCCGCATTTGTGAGTCAGGGTACTCATATAACCTCTGACCTGGGTGGCGCCCAGGGCAGGGACAGGTAATGGACAAGTTACTGATTGGGACTATTTTTGTGCCACTGGGAAAGGTGACTATAGTTTGGTCCCGCCCCTTGTTTTTGTCTCCCACCACAGCTTTCCAGGGCACAACTCTTTCATTCTGGTCTTTTTGTTGTTAGAGAAGGGGCGAAGTCTCTGTCTTACTACTTCCTGCTGGGGGCGCTGTACTGGGGCTTAGGGAGGTTGACGGGGATGATGGTTGATGTCCATGTAGAAGCTGGTACCAGGTAATATGGCCAGCACAACTTTATCATTGGCACGTGTCTGTATCTTGGACTGGGAAAAACATGGGTGCACATATATCACTGTGGTATGATGTTTTCAGTTCTTCTGGGAATATGCCTAAGTGGAATAGCTGGGTCATGTGGGACTTCCAATCCCAGCTTTTTGAGGAATCTCTAGACTGACCTCCTCAGTGGCTACACCAGTCTATACTCCCACCAGCAGTGCAGAAGAGTTCCTTTTTTCCCACAGCCTCTCCAGCATTTGTTGTTGATAGTTTTTTTTTATCCTGGCCATTCTTTCTGGGGTGAGATGGAATCTCAGTGTGGTTTTAATTTGCATTTCTCTCATGACTAATGATGATAAGCATTTTTTCATGTATTTATTGGCCATTCATATTTCTTCATCTGAGAACTGTGTATACATCTCAGATGCTTGTTTTTGGATTGGGTCTTTGAATTTTGAGGGTCTGAATTTTTTTTTTAATTCTTATAAGTTCTAGACAGAAGTCGTTTGTCTGAGGGACAGTTCACTAAGATTTTTTTCCCGGTTTGTGGGTTTGCTTTTCACTGTGCTGGAGATTTCTTTCGACATGCAGAAACTCTTTAATAAGACATGATCCCAGTTATTGACTGTGGGAAGTATTTCCCATGTGGTTTGATTCTTGTTCATGAATTGTCTACCTACCCCTGTGTCTTCAAGATTTTTAACTACTTTGTCTTCCAGCAGATTTAGTGTTTCTGTTTTAATATTTAGATCTTTAATCCACTTAGATTTTAGTTTAGTACATGGTGAAAGGCTTGGATCTAGTTTTAGTCTTCTGCATATGGATAGCCAAATTTTCCAGCAGCATTTATTAAAGAGACTATGGTTCTTCCAGCAAACATGTTTGGCCCCTTCATCAAAGATAAGGTGGTTGAGTGAGTTTGTGTTTGTGATTGTATCTTCCAATCTATTCCATTGATCCTCAGATCTGTTTTTATTCCAGTACCATGTTGATTTTATTACAGTAGCTTTGTAGTGTAACTTCCGGTCAGGGATTGTGATGCCTCCTGCCTTGCCTTTGCTGCTTAGAATTGCCTTTGTTATTCTAGGTCTCTTCTGGTTCCAGATGAATTTTAGGAGTGATTTCACTAGATCTGTGAGGTATGTTAGTGGTATTTTGATTGGGATTGCATTGAATCTGTATGACAATATTGGGAGAATGGCCATTTTCACAATATTTATTCTTCCTATCCATGAACAAGGGATGTCTTTCCATTTTCTGAGGTCCTCTTCAATTTCTTTTTTCAGGGTACTATAATTTTCCATGTATAGCTCTTTTACTTCTTTCATTAGATTAATTCTTAAGTATTTCATTTTTTTGGATGCTAGTGTGAAGGGTGTGGCTTCTCTTATTTCTCTTTCAGTGCTTTTGTTGTTAGTATATAGGAATGCTATTAATTTCTGTGTATTGACTTTGTACCCAGCTACATTGCTCAATTTATTTATTATATCAAGAAGTCTTTCAATGGAGTTTTTGGGGTCTTCTATGTAGAGTATCATGTCATCTTCAAATAATGATAATTTAACTTCCTCTTTTCCTATCTTTACTCCTTTTATTTCTCTCTCTTGTCTAATTGCTCTGGCTAGTATTTACAGTACTATGTTGAATAGGAGCAGTAATAAGGGACATCCTTGTCTTGTGCCTGATTTTAAGGTAAAGGCTTTCAGTTTTTGGCCATTTAATATGATGCTGGCTGTTGGTTTGTCATAGATGGCCTTTATCATATTCAGGTAAAGACCATCTATTCCAATTCTCTGTAAGGTTCTTATCATGAATGAGTGTTGGACCTTATCAAAAGCTTTTTCTGCATCTATAGAGATGATTGTGTGATTCTTACTTTTGGTTCTATTGATATGGTGGATTACATTTATTGATTTATGTATGTTGAACCATTCCTGCATTCCTGGGATGAATTCCACTTGGTCATGGTGTATAATCTTCTTGGTGATTTGCTGCATCCTGTTTGCAATATTTTATTGAGAGTTTTTGCATCTATGTTCATTAGGGAGATTGGCCTATAGTTCTCTTTTTAGTTGGGTCTTTCTCAGGTTTTGGTACTAGAGTAATATTTGCTTCCAGGAATGACTTAGGAAGAATTGCTTCCCTTTCGATTTCATGAAGAGTTTGAGGAGTGTTGGCATTAAGTCTTCCTTGTATTTCTTGCAGAATTCCGCAGTGAATCTGTCTGGGTTTGGGCTCTTCTTTGTTGGTAAGGACCTAATTACGTTCTCAATCTCATTAATAGAAACTGGGTTATTTAGCAGTTTTACATCTTCCTGACCCAGCTTTGTAGTTCATATGTTTCTAGGAATCTGTCCATTTCTTCTTTGTTATCAAACCTATGAGAGTAGCTTTCAAAATGGGTGTTGATGATCTTCTGTATTTCCATAGAGTCTGTAGTGATTTCACCTTTTTGATTCCTTATTGCGTGAGTTTGAGTTTTTTCTTTCCTTTTTTAAATAAAGTTGGCTAGGGGTTTATCAATATTATTTATTCTTTCAAAGAACCAACTTGTTGATTCATTGATTCTTTGTATTGTTTTCTTAGTCTCAATTGCATTAATTTCTGCTCTGATCTTTATAATTTCCTCCCTTCTTTTGGCTTTGGGCTTGACTTGCTCTTCTTTTTCTAGATGTTTGAGGTAGCATCAGGTTGTTTATTTGCATTTGTTCTGTTTTCCTGATGTGGGAACTCAGTGCAATAAATTTTGCTCTAAGGACTGCTTTCATTGCATCCCACAAATTTTGGTAAGTTGTATTTCTATTTTCATTTGCTTGTAGATATTGTCTAATTTCTTCTTTAATTTCCTTTGTGACCTACTGATTGCTCCAGAGTGTATTATTCAATTTCCATGTGTTTGTGGGGTTTTTGCAGTTTCTTTTATCATTAATTTCTAGTTTCATGGTGCTATGATCCAATAACATGCATGGGATAATTTCAATTCTTTTGCATTTGCTGAAATATGTTCTGTGGGCTAGTATATGGTCTATTTTAGAGAATGTCCCATGTACTGATGAGAAGAATGTATATTCTGATGTTGTTGGATGGAACACTCTGTATACGTCTATCAAGTCCATTTGTTCACAGGTGTGATTCAGTTCTGTTATTTCTTTGCTGATTTTCTGTTTAGTTGATCTGTCCCTTTGTGTCAATGGCATGTTAAGGTCTCCTGTTATAAATGTGTTGTTGCTTATTTGATTTTTCATTTCTGTGAATACTTGCTTTGTATAGCTGGGTGCTCTGGAATTTGGTGCATATATATTTAAGATTGTTATCTCTTCCTCTTGAAGTTTCCCCCTAACTAGTATGTACCTCTTCAGATCATTCTTGGTTTGAAGTTCACATTGTCTGCAAACAGAATAGCTACCCCCACTTTTTTGGGGATTCCTACTGCATGAAGTATTGTTTTCCATTCTTTGACTTTCAGTCTATGAGTTTCCTTTTGGATTAGATGGATTTCTTGTAGACAGCATATGGTTGGATGTTGCTTCTTGATCCATTTTGCCAGTCTGTTTCTTTTGATTGGTGAATTGAGGCCATTTACATAAATAGTTATAACTGTTATGTACTGGTTTATTTTTGTCATGTTATCTTTCTGCTGTTGTATCTTCACCTTTCCCTTCTGTTTAATTGTCTGCCTTACTTAGTGGTTTTTTTTCCTATGTGTATCTAGAATGTCTTTCAGTATTCTTTGTAGAGTTGGTTTGGTGATCATGAAGTTCTTCAGCTGTTCTTTGTCATGGAATTGTCTTATTTCTCCAGCGATTGTGAAGGACAGTTTTGCAGGGTATATCAGTCTGGGTTGGAAGCTGTTTTCCTTTAGGATCTGAAATACTTGACTCCATGCTCTTCTTGACTTCATTGTTTGCATTGAGAAGTCTGCTATGATTCTGATAGGTTTTCCTTTATAGGTGGTCTGTCTTTTCACTCTAACAGCTTTTAGTATTCTAATCTTATGCTGGATTTCTGGGATGGTGTCTGGGTATAGTTTTATTTTGGTTATGGCTATTTGGAGTTCTATATGCTTCACTAATCCGTATGTCAGTTTTCCATTCTCCTGTTTGGGAAATTTTCAGCTATTACTTCTGTAAATAGCCTCTTGATATAATTTGGGCTGTCCCCTTCTTTTTCATTTATCCCTATTAATCTTATGTTGTTTTTCTTTGCATCATCTTGCAGCCATTGAATTGTTATTTCCTGATTCTTTGTTATTTTTAAAAGATCTTTCCTTTCCTGTTCATTAGCTGCAATCTTATCTTTGAGGTCTGAAATTCTATCGTCACTTTCATTGAGGCAGTTTTGGCAACTTTCAATTTTCCTGTATATGTTTTCCTGTATATCTCTTTGAATCTGCTTCATTCATTGTTAGTTTCTTATAATGTTCATTCAGGGATTCTGTCTGTCTGCTTTGTTCCTCTAATTTTTTAACTGTGTCTTCATTAGATGTGTTTACTATTTGTTTCACTACTTTTATCATTTCTTCTTTTACCTTGGAAATTATTTCTGATTTGATTTCCCTGAGTTGCTTCTTTATTCCAGTTGATATCATTTTGGTCATTTCAGGTGTATGGCTTACATTTTCTTCTATGTACATGGCTCCTAGGCTTTCTTGGGTTGGGCTGAAGACTTGAGATTGCCTTTTGGTCTTTTGTTTTGTCATTTTCCTATATTTTCTTGCCTTGAGCAGTGTTCCAAAGCTTCCCCGGGGTGCATTGGAAATCACCTCCTGTGCCCTCAGCTCCTGGGACTCAATGAAGTTTGCTGAGCTTGGCCTAGTCTAGCCTGCAGGACCTCCGGAGCCCAGTCCATTGTCCTAGGGAGCTGGGCAGGAACTCAACTGCTGGGATTGCTGCTCTCAAACTCTCCCTGGGCCAGTGCCAGCAGGCTGAAAGTCCCCCTGCATGGCCCCAGCCTCCCGGACTGAAAGAAGGCAGCTGGGCATGGTGCGCTAAGGCCCAAAAAACCTCTGGAGTCCAGTCCAGTGTCCTAGGGAGCTAGGCGGGAACTCAACAGCTTTGAGCGCTGGTCTCAAACTATCCCCAGGCCAGTGCCAGTGGACTGAAAGTTCCCCTGCACGGCGCCAGCCTCCTGGACTGAAAGAAGTCCTCTGGGCCCAAGAAACCTCTGGAGCCCAGTCCAGTGTCCTAGGGAGCTGGGTGGGAACTCAACTGCTCAGTGACCCCATTTTAAAGGAGGCTACTGGGACTCATATATGTTAAATTACTTAGCTTCAATAACTCATGTAGGAAAGAGCTGGAGTTTGAACACTCACCCTACGTCAACAACAGGGGTCACAGTGCAACCCTGCTGAGTTTACCCTGTTCAGTGAGGCCAGCACCAACGGCTCCCCTGCCTAAGAAGACCACAGAGCCTGGACCTGGACAGCTCTGTAATCAAATCCAGGCCCTGCCGTGTGCCAGAGGGCCATCTTGAACAAGTTACTTGGACTTTCTACATTTCAGTTTCCTAATCTGAAAGAATAGGAGAAATCGCAATAAAAATGCTCACATTCACTGAGAGCTTATTACCCTCAAACATTCAACGAGACACATACATCCTTTTTCTACAAGAGGCAGATACTGAGCTTAGACAAGTAAAGGAACTTGATTAGGGAAGGACAGCCAGGAAGGGACACAGCTGGAGCTGTACCTCAGAGGGTGAGATTCCGGGCACCCCTGTTAACCAGGACTTGCCATAGCTCCCAATAAAACCTCCCCCTGGCTCTTCCACTCAGTCTATGCTATGACCTGTAGGAAGGAAGTTTTCTCTTGTTACCAGTGGAATTTAGCCAAGAACATAAATAGCCATAACATGTGGTGGAATGAATACACCTCTTGCGAAGCTAAGCGTGTTCAAAGGAGGCAGCCTTGATGACCGTAAGTAGCACATTCTTTAAGAAGGGGGCAGCTCTTGAAGAGCTTGTCCAGGACCTTGGGGGACAGGGAGAGTGCCACACAGACAGGCACCGTGGAGTCCCCCGGTGAGCAGAGGACTCCCCTGGTACAGAGTGGTGGCATGGGGAAGTGGGAAAGGCCACCACACAAAGGTCAGAGAGCCACTGGGTGTGCTTAGGAAAGGAGTTACTGTGTGGTTTGGGAGGTGACCTGCAGGGTGGTGTGCTGAGAAGGCAAAGCTGGCCAGGACCAGAGCAGGGAGTGGCTGGGGGTGTGGGCCGGGCAGAGTCTGAGTCACCAGGTGCCACCTTGCCGGCTTCCAGGTGAGTGTGGGCTCTCCAGAGAGTGCATTCCTGGGCTATTCTTTGATCTGAGTCTTACATGGCAGCAGGGGTTTGCAGTACAACAGGGCCCCCTATAGGCGCCTTGGGGATTAGCTGCAGAAGAATTTAGCTGAGTAAAGATCTCCAAATTACCCAAGAACCAAGTCTGCAGGTTTAGAGTACCAAGGACCAGAATTGGTGGTCAGAACAGCGGAAGAAGGCTGGGTGTTGAGGACATAGTCCTAGATGTACGAGCAAATAAGAGCAGTGCTTTATATCATTTGTTTTTCAAAAGAAGCCTGATATTTAATAGTAAGACATCTTGGTTTCTAAATGCGGGCTTGATTTAAATCAACCATCGCGAGAGCCATGAAGTATATATCTGTGCTCGGGATCTGCTTATACGCTTGACGCTTTCAACACACATCCTCCTGCCAGCGGAGAGCAGGGAGTCATCTTTGGATTCGAATTTCAACAGTCTCCTGACTGTCAGATCCAAAAGGCCACACACAGCTAAGCGCACAGCTGTATCACAGCACAGCTCATCTGACTGCTGACACATTGCATAGACTTTGAATGCTGTCTGCAGTTTTCACCCTAAGCTCAATCACCACCCTTACTGTTTCTCTCCAAGGTCCACACTGGGCCAGGATCCAGCGGACGAGAGGAGGGGTTCACTGAGGCCTGATGCAAATGGGAGAGTCACCCTGTGCTTCGCTTCTCTATCACCACCCTGGCCAGGCGTGTCCCAGTGAGGTCACACAGGACCAGAGATCCCTGTCCACCCAAAGTGGGCTGCTCTGGTATTCTCGCATAGCCCTTCATGCCTAAGCCTGAGGACACAGGTCAGGGTTTACTGACAGTCCACGCTGTCTGCCCCAGGGATGAAATGAGTCTCTTAATCTCCAAATGACAGCGGGAAATTTTTGTGTCTAATCCATGACAAAGGTCACTTTATGTGTTGCCAAAGAAAGAATTTCCCATTTGCATACAGATCACTTGGGTACATTGCTAAATTCACCAAAAAATTAACTCACAACATAAATATTTTCCCTTAAATACTGTAAGGTGTGTTGGTTTACTCTAGAGCACAGAGGAGGGGCTTTGGAATTGGATCTAGCTGGTTCTGGGTCTGGTTCTGTTTCCAGCACTCAAAAGCTGAGCAAGGGGACTGCCATCTTGTCATCTCAATTACGCACAGGGGGGATTGATTAAAAACATACAAACGGTACTTTAAAGTGTAAGTGTTCATAAATGGTAGCTGTTACACTGTTGCTTTAAATTGACTCTTTAAGGATTATTAAATCAATATTTTTGTGCCACATTAAAGACCTAGAGATGCCTCTCTTTCCAGGAAGATATGAAGCCTAATTTTGGCAGCCTTTTAGAGATTGAAAGCACTATCAGTTTGGTAGCTGCTTGACCTTGGTTTTAGTCAAATTTCAATCTAGATGACTTGTGCTCCAATATCCCAGACATACACATGATGAAGAAAGGCCACGAGGTGTTTGGACAAACGCCCAGCTCCTCTTGTTGTCTCAGAGCCACATTCCTTGTCCTGCAGTGCTTCTTCATGATCTGCAGGTGTTGCCCACAACCCGGGACCTGCATCAGATTAGTTTGGGCAGAGAAATTGCTGCGCCAATCCAGCTGATTTCTTTTTAAACACGAATACTGTAGGTTTACCCTTGGCACTCTTAGACAACTGATTCCTCAGGCTCTTGTCACTCTGGAGCGGGCACTGATGGGTTGAACGATGAAGTTCTGTACCACATTGAAGTTTTGTACCACATTCTGAACGTGCTACCGAATAGACCTGTGCCCAAGGCGGGGACAGAGATGTGGACTCCTCCTGATCAGAAGTGCCAATTCTGACAAATTAAGATTCCAACTCTTCCAGTTCATCCTGGCAGGTGTTCAGACCTGATGTCACACAGCCATGATGTAAGCCAGAAAGAGTGGTATTTTGCAATAGATCTTGGTATCCCTTTCCGGGAGTGTGGGTGCAGAATATCAATATTTATACGGCACTCAGAAAACACGATACCTTTTGTTAGGCGGAGAGGTTGGATGGCTTCCTTGGACTCCTCTGCATACATGGATTCTTCTTGTATTGAACATCAAAAGCTTATATTTCTGCTGTTTGTTTTGTTATCTTTGGCTTTTTTCCAGTTAAATATAATGAATGGAAATCTTATTGATGTTACCAAAATAGACATGTCAAAATCAAAGGATTAGACTTGCACTGTGTTGGGAAACACTAAAAATGGTCTATGTTACAATTTCATCTTCTGCAAACTTTATGAAAATATAGCTCTACCAAAGGTAATCTGGGGAAAGAGGATACAATGATAAGCAGGTATAACTCCTTTTATGTACATTCACAGGCTCAGGGAGAGCGGACACTATAGTGTTCACCCTCACCCCACCGTGCTCTAAGGTGCCCACTTGTGATTCACCAGTGAATACTAACAGCAGAAGAATGTGCCCCTGGTAAACTGAGGGATAGACTTGGGGAGGTGACAAAAGGGGAGTGGAAGAAGTCGATGCATTCTTTGACTAGTTTGATTTAGTCAAAGATGCCAGAAATATGTCGTCATTTCATTGTTAAGTGATCCACGCAGCTTAATCACCCTTGATTGATAGCTGAAAGTGCAGTTCTGATGCAAGGCCTAAATGAATTGGCGCTTTTCAGGGTCACATTGCATACAGGAAAAAAAATAGAAGATGAAAGCATGTGCAGGTCATCTTGTATGGAAACATTTTCCCCAACAAGTCCTGCATATATACACAGTACTGCCAGACACAGCCCAGCTCTGCTAGAACACAGGAGATGCAAAGTTAACCCTGGGGGTTAAAGATGATTTGACCCTGGGGTTACAAGATGATTTCCTGTGACAGACCATACACAGCTGTATTCCTTTTCTGGAACGGTCTCCCTGGGTCAGTTTAAAACTGAACAGTCCACTGGTAAAAACAAAAACAAAACCAAAAAACTGTTATTGTTTAGGTTTAATATTTTGGCTTAGAGACCTGGGAGTATTAATTATTCGTCAAATGTTCTAATCTCAATGTATTGTGTTTAAAATTGCCAAACACAGTCACCAAGTATCCAGGACTGTCTTGTGGTATCCCCTCTGCAGTCTCCAGCACTACTTCCTCTTTTCCTCCTTAGGCCTTTATTGTCTCTCCCTGACTCTCCCCAGCTCTTTTATATCTTTTTGCAATGCCCAGGAAGTGCATAGCTTTCTAGGTGCGGCTACAGGAGTCACTGGAAGGAACTTCACTTCCCACCCACCTAACCTTCAGAGAAGGTAGAGGGCAGGACCAAGCGCTGACAAACCACTCATCTGCATCAAGTTCTTTCTGAAAGAGAGACAAGGAAAGCAGAAGGTAAGGCTTCTAAAGAACACCGGAAGTTCATGGGAAGGAAAGGCTTGTTACCAGTCTGTGAATGTAAGGGCATTCACTGTAACCCATGCCATCATCAAAATGCTTGGCTTGTTTACATCACACTGAGAGAAAAAAAGAGTCTGTAGCTTTAGTTTGAATCTAAAAAGAAAGATGGTAGTTGTTAAATTTAATTTCATTTAAAAATAAATTACTATTTTACAAACTCTGCTGTGCCATGGGGCTGGAAGTGGGGCTGCACATGGAGGTACCAGAGATACACACACACGCCAAGGTCTGCTTCTCCCACTATCCGAGTTTAGAGGTACAAGGGCTGGGTAGAAAATAAAACCAAAGCCCAAAGGAATTAAGGAACCTGCACAGACTATTTGAAATCATGTGGTAGTACTAGAACTGAAAAGGAAAGCACTTGATTCCCCATTGTTTTTTCTACCATTGCTTCATTTCTCCTCTGTCCAAATCTGTTACAGGGCTTCAAAAATGGCGGTGTCTCAACGTGTTATTAGCTGAGGAAAAAACTCCTTTACCTAGTCCTTCAGTTTCTGTTGCAGAGCCAACTATAGACTGTTCATCTTTAGGGAGTTCAGTCCAAATGGGCGGTTACCTGGTAATCCCACTGTCGCCATAGAGGGAAATTTCAAGAGGAAGTAACAAAGGAAAGCATTATGGGACAAACCAATCCATCATCCACCCAGGAACAGAAGTGTTTGGCCTGCTCTGGACTTGATATCTGGACAGCTGTCAGTCCTCAGCAACTCTTTAGCTTCTTCCATATTTCACAGATAAAGGCCGCGCAGTGTGCTCGCAAGCTAGGTGTGTTTGTGTTTCCCTGGGACATTCCAGTTTCTTTCCCGTGGACTGGCCCTGAGACACATGCTCAGTTCACCGGAGGTACTCAACACTGTTCTCACCTAAGAGGTGACATCGAATCGTTTAGATACCAGGAACATGGAAGGCTTGGGAGTAGGCCCTGGAATGCCCAGACAGAGCCCACGTGGGTGGTCACGTGGTGGGCAGCACAGAGAGCCCAGGCATTGCTGTGGCCTGCTGCAGGCTGAGTTAGTTCCAGGCAGGCCCACCTCTGTCTTGGGCAGAAGCATGAGGTGGCTTTTCTGCACCACACACCCACAGGAGGAGTGGGCACTTGACCTCTGCCGCTGCAGGCTGTGCAGTTGGCTCCGTGGCACCCAAGGGTGGCAAAGACTGGGGACCAGTGCTGAGTTGTATCCTCTGATGTCACCATGGTCTTAGCTTCTGTCGTTTTTAGGTCTACTTATCTTGGCACCTTCTCTTGTCATTTGAAGATTTCCATTTGAGGCCCGTAGGTTTTCTCAGGAGACTCAATGCGATGCCTTCCTAAGGCTTCACAGGGGCTGTCTTCCTCCAGAGCACAGGTTGTAGGGAGGCTTCAGGGGCAGGCACCTAAAGCAGAACAGTGGTTTCACACTGATCACTGTGGATTCACCCATGCAGTGTCATAGAGGCTGCACGTGGCAACCTACTCAGTCCCCAGGGCCACGGGTGGACCAGCCCTCACGTTTGTGGCATACACAGGCTCACGTCTTTCTCCTGAGGGTTAGTCCTCACCATAGTGCACCACACCAGGAGAGTCCTAACACACACACACACACACACTCCGCCATGGGCTTTTCTGGCCCGTGACTGACTAAACCCAAGACTGCTGTCGTAGTGGGCCAGGTCAGTGATGCCATATTCCAGATCTTACATGGAATCAGGTGGAGGGGCAATCTCATCTCTAAGCACACTGCTGTCTTCCTGATTCCTTCTGCCATTGTGTGGCAGAAACCTAATTGCAAAGGAAGAAACTGAATTCCCTGGTAGTTATTTCTGCCCTTGCTCGCACACCTACCCCAGGATCTGCTTGGAGCCCGCCCTGAGGCAAGGGGTGCCCTTTGGGTGGTCTTTCCCGTACCTCTTCTTATTCTTGGTCTCTTTGACAAATGGACAGCTGTTATAAAACTTTATGGATTTGATTTTCTCTAATATTAGTTGTTAAGCAAAACCAGTCTAATTTTGGGCAGGCAGTTTTAGTCATTTTAGACGTGACAGCGTAGTAAAGTACTGCAAAGGGAATATATTTGTGTTTTTTAAAAAAAATAATGTCTCACAATATTTCTTGACTTTCTTACATGGATTTAAGAAATAATCATGAATGTGGAGAAACTAGAAATAAGCAGTGTATATTCATTTGTAGGTCAAGTTTATCAACTTGGGGTGCAGCTGTGAACAATTTCTTCCAAAGATCACCCAGCTGAAGTTTGGGGAGTAGGTGGTCTATGTTTTTCACATACTTCCATTCAGTACTCATTTTTGGAGTTTTGTTTTAGGTCACCAAATATTTACTCTGTGGCCACTGTGTACAAGGCACAGAATTAAACACTAGAAGTCTCACAGCAGCAAGGTGTGCTTGGTTCCGACCCTCTTGGGGCCTGCTGCCCACCTTTTCTTGGTGATTTTGACTTAGGCAGACAAAAATCAGAGGGAAATTATGAATTTGGACTATCCTATTGCAGTGGAAGTCACTTTTTACCATTTTTCTGGGCATATGAGAAAAGCAATTAAATTAAAACATGATGTAGGAACCTCTCAGATATTTAAATTCCTTTTTTAAATTCTCCACAAAAAACAAGAAAACCTACTACAACCAGGCCTGGTAGGAGTTCAGTAAGTATGAACACATGCAAGTTGACTTCATAATTTGTCTTTTTCATACCTCTTTCTCACGTAGCAGTAAAAAATAGCAAGAAAACCACTTAACAGTAATCCAACGCCAATCCCAACCGCAATGTATTTATCATAAGAATCCACAGCATACGACGTTAGGGTCAGGTGCTCACACCTCTCCCCAGTGTAACCGGTGTAACACCTTTAAAAAGAGAAGAGGATACATCATCATAAAACCTGTGGTGACAGAAGTAAAAAAAAAATGACTTATTTCGAAGAATGAGGGAAAATAACAGGCACGGAGGTGCACCTGAAATCCCAGGACTCCGGGAGGTTGAGGCAGTAGGGTCACAGGTTCAACCCCTGCCTGGGAAACTCAGCAATTTAGTGAGACTCTGTCTCAAAGACAGAAATAAAAACTGCTGGTAAGGCAGCCCAGGACAAAGGTCCTCAGTCCCCAGTATCCCTACCCTGCCACAGAAAGAAATTTGAACTGAAAACCAGTATGTTAAAGTCAGGAAACAGCCATAAACCTTGTAATAATTCTTTCATTAAGGCCTTGTATTTTCCTCTTTATGGCAGATGGGAAAGAAAACGCTTGTCAAGAAAACGGAGCAGATTAGTGATTATAAAAACAGTGGTGTGATTATTTTAGAACTTTAGGTTTCCAAAAAGCTTTTCACATTAGACAAATTTTATCCTAAACAATCCTGGGAAAACTAAGAATCCCGTTTTTCTGTTGTTAAAAACGCAGGTCCACAGATGCCCCAACCTGGGAATAGGGTTTGTGAGTCATGTGGATTAAGAAGTTTAGGAAAAGCCTCGTAAGATATCCAGGTACAGGAGGGCTGGGGAGTCACGCTGAGATCTCCAGGACAGAGTGGAGCACGGGGACCCACCGTCGTGTAAAGACACAGGCGGCAGCCCCCCGCCCTGCAGCCGGTGGGCTCCGTGTTACCTGCAGATGGCCTGGTCCAGCTCGTGGTGGAAAGCGCACAGGCCGTTGATGCAGTAGCTGCTGTGGTCTTCCAGGCAGGGATGTGAGAACTTCAGGGCTACGGGGCCTTCTGCAGAGTCAGCTACGAAAAGGAGACAGACGCATGTGAACAGAGGGAATGTGACCAGCTTCCATGATCAGTGGTCGTCTGGACTACGGACTCCCCTGGTGGAATGAGTCGATGTCTTCTTAACAGATCATTAGTGAATCAGAAGATGGGGTGGGTTGACGACTCCTCCATCCTTCAGAGGCCACACTGAAAGGCAGAGATGGGTTTGCCAAGAGGTGGCAGCACTGGCTCTGGACTCAGCAGGTCCATCTCTGCCTTTCCTCCCCTTACAGGCTGTGGTCAGCACTCAGGAGCATTGGGATTTACACCAGTGGCTAAGTTTGCTAGTAAACTTAGTTCCTTTCCCTCCCAGAGTGAGAGGGGTGAGAATTCCTCCCCTGGGGGCTGGCTGAAAGGGTACAAGTTCCCTGATTTCAGAAAGGGGCGTACTGTGTCTCGCACAAGACACCAGACCTAGCTGAGGTCAGGACCTTCCCACGGCAATTAAAATGTCACTCAGTGAAGAGGCAACGTGAACAGCGCTAGAAGCTGTGGGCTTGGGAGGGGTTTTTCTCTTAGCTTTAACACTATTCAAGTATCACAGTGGCTCATAACTTTTGGAGTCCAACTTCCAGTGGGAAACTCTTCAGGAAGGGATGCTTAGGCAAATGTGGAAGGTCGGGGACTGTCTTAGTGTGCTGGAGACATACCTATACTGTCTTTGGTGTTTATGCTTTTGTGTAGAACTACAGAACTGATACCTTTTTGGTACACGTTAGCAATGAACTCTTAAATTTTTCCCAAGCAGAATTAATGGCATTTTATTTTGTCATTGCTATGGATAATCCTAGTTCCTCCTCATAAACTATTATGCTGTAACACTGTATTTGCCTTGCTAAAGAGATTAAGACAATCCTAATTATTTGCTTGTAGGACAAAAATCTAAAAGCATTATTTTTTATATTGAAAATACTGAGTTTTTAGGTATTCAAATACCATCAAGGAGGAAATTATGTTGCATCTTCATCTTGAGAAGACAAAATGTTACCTTAAAATTCACATTCATTTTGAATATGATGTGGCAAATTTATCATCTTAATAATTAATAATTAAGTCTCAGTGAGAGTTGCCCACTATAAGCTATGCTGAGTTCTTTTCAATTCAAACTGAACAGGTAATCAAGCCTGGAACATGATTCACTAGAAAACATGAAGACTGAAAGAAACTGTATCACAAGAAAGCACATAAGAGGGATTTCCTTACCCTGGGAAGAATATTAGTTATACCTTTATGAAAAATTCTTAGATGCCGGATTCGTATTTTTAAGTCAAGTAGAAACCAAAAGGAGAAGCTAATTTCTCTAGTAAAAAAGCAAAAGAAAAAAATGGGTGACACTCAGTTCCTTTTTTCGCATTCTTATTTTGTGCAATTTGGAGAATTTTATTTGCAGAAGGAAAAAACAAGCACTGGGAATAACACTATGCCATCCATCACTGTGTGGAGACCACACCTTTCTCATCTTCCTACAATATTATTGATTATGTTTTAATAACAATGTTCCATCTTCACTCAGAAGCTCAGAAGACATGAAGAAGTCGGCTGAAATTTACTTTAAAACTCACACTGATGTTATTTTGCAAATTGATATTTTAAAAAAAATCAAACGAGTAAAATATCTCAAGCTGTTTAAAATGGATCATTTTTGGTGAAATGAAGAACAGTTGAGTATTACTGTCTTTCATATTTAGAAACAAAGTATTTGACTCAATCTTTTGTTTGCCTGGCTCTGAGGACAAAGCCTGGTGTCTCCCCTGTCCCTGTCACACTACAGGTCTCCACATCAAGGGCATTGTGAGACCCCACGCGAATCACCACTCGGGCTCCAGTCCTGACAGGCCCAAGCTTTCTCTTCCAATTCAAGGAGGTTTGAAAGCAATGTTGCTGCCCATCGCAGCCAGGAGCTGCGAATAATGATAGTCATAATAAGACAGAAAGAAGATATCTCATCGGCAACAGTAATTGGGCATGAGTGGTCAGGAGATGGAGCACGGGCTGAAACAAGAAAGGCCCCCCAAAAGCAGACAAGAAAAAGATTTTTCCAAGGATGAGGGACGTGCTTCATGGTGTAGCCATAAACTGGCCGCTAAGGGTGCAGTCACACATCGGTAGCTGTCTGTCATGGGGAATCCCGCAGAGGGCAGACAGCCACCGCGGGACACACACAGCTCCCAGCGCAGCAGAACGCCAGCCAGCAGGAGGAGCAGCTGTCACCTTAGGGACAGCTCTTCCTTCTGCTCTTCCTTCTGCTTCACTCCCTATTTTGCAAAAGGCATGTCTTGGCTAATCCATCCACCTGTCACTTCAGCTTAACACCGACTGGCTAAGGAAAAGAGCTGATCACCTAATAAAGCAGCTACTTAGAAATTTCCAGCGTGGCTTCTACCACAGTCCGGATTTCCGACAAAGGTTTTAAAGAAGACACTCGGGATACCCAGATGGGCAGACAGTACCTTGGGTCTCGTTAGCTGTCCTGTTGCTCTGGGAGGATGTCCCAGTCCAGTCGGCCTCTGCAGTCAGGGTGGTGAGTGCTGTACGGAGAGGAGGGGGCAGCGGGGACAGGTGAGCCTCCTTCCAGGGAGCCAGAGTGGACCCAGCTAGTCTGGTTCTGCTTGTTCCCATTTTCCATTCAGTCTTGGATTTGTTACCCTTGAAATACAGAACCTAACCAGGGCAGTTTTCCAGCTGTTTCTCAGCTGTCCCCCTAACCACCTTCTAATTATGAGAAACAGAAACACAGTAATTTTTAAAAGAAGGCGAATACATTTACATAGCAATTCAATGAAAGTATTTCTCCACTGGGCTACAGTAGGTAAATGTTATCCACTATTCTCTGTGCAAGGCAAACATTCTAGAGCTCTTAAAAAGAGAGAAATCAAAATACGTCATTAAAAAACACACATTTCCTAAAACCTTAAGTCAGTGCACAGATTCCTTGCCCTGATCTTTGTCACGAGCAACTGTCAGAGCTAACTTTTCTCCTAATTCAGAGCAAACAAATTCCACGTACAGTCTCCACTGCCACACAGTCAATGAAACAAAAAGGAAATTACCTACCATTGAAGAGAAGATAGACTGACAGAGGAACTCCCAGAGCCATACCTGGTGGCTGCTCGACTTTCTCCAAACCTCCTAGACTGGCAGGTAGCAGTTTTATTGAGCTCTGCAGCTTTCTTGCATTTATATTTCATGAAGCGTCATCTGCCGGTTCTTACCAATCAACAAACTATGCATTTCTGGCAGCAGCGGGCGTGCAGGCTCCGGGCGGGCGCTCCTGTGCTTGCTGAGGGTGCCTGTGTTATCTGGCGGGGTGATCGGGTTGGCTGTGAAACACTGGTTTCCTGCTACCTGTGGGCATGCTTGTGTCTGAGAAAGTTCTTTAAGAAACAGCAAAGAACTGAGCGCTTGAGAAAGGCCCCCTTAGTGTGACTAAAACTGAGTTAGCTCTGTGACAGCTTCCCACAGAGGCGTCTGCAAATCCGGCCCTCACACTGCGGTCAGTTTTCCCTTCCTGACAGGCTAAATCGCATTGGGAGACAAAATCTCTATCAATGTAGTTACAGGGGAGGAGTTCAATTTGCAGAGAGCCAGGTTCAGTGTTCCATTTGAGGGGCTGAGGAAACAGCTGGCGCCCTGGGTTCCAGTCTCAGGTCTGCTTTAGAAAAAATGCCTTTTAGGTTTTATTACTTAGGTTCACTTTTGACAATTGTTGTAAATGTACTTATTTTTAATATTACGACATTTCCCTTTCTGTCATTCTGCCATTGAATATTTTTCTAAGTCGTAGAATAACAATAGCTCATGCACTCCACGTTGTTATCTTTAAAACAGTTGATCAAGGTTCAAGATAGGGGCTAATTGATATTAGAAAATTCCCTTTCAATGAACTAAGAGACACTAGTAACATAACTGACTTGCACTTTTTCCCTTTTCCCTACTGTCCTTTCCCCTTTTACCCAACCTAGTTCCTTTCTCCTGTTGAACAATTTCTTGCCATTCACAATATTTATTGTACATTTTATACCTTATTTACTCTATTATTTTCTCACACAAGGGAGACAATATTTACACATGTGTCTGATTTATTTCACTGAGTATGGCCTCAAGTTGCATCCATTTACCTATAAAAGCCTCAAGTTTATCCTTTTTTATGACTCAGTAATACTCTATTGTATAAAAATATTACATTTTTATATATCCCATCTTTTTATCCATTTTTCAGTTAGTGGGAATTTAGGTTGTTTCCAAGATTTAGATATTACATACAGTGCTGTTATAAACACAGGTACACATATATCACTATGGTATGATGCTTTTAATTCTTCTCGGAAGATATGTAGAAGGGGAATGGCTGAATCAAATGGGACCACCAAGCCTAGTTTATTGAGGAATCTCCACACTGATTTCCACAGTGGTTGTCCCACCCTACACTCCCACTAACTGGAGAAGGGTTCCTTTTTCCCCAAAGCCCCTCCAGCAGTGGTTATTGATTGATTTCTTGATAGTAGCCATTTTTTTGGGGGGTGAAATGGAATCTCAGTGTTGTTTTAATTTGCATCTCTCGAATGACCAGTGATGATGAACATTGTTTTCATATATTTATTTGCCATTTGTATTTCATCTGAGATGTGCATGTGGACTCTAAGAAAGAACAGAGGTTAAGAGGAGGAAATTTGATTGAGAAGAGCAGCTTCTGAGAGACAGGCGGGGACCTGAGTGGGTAATCAGTGAGCCCATTTCTCAAAGGGCATTTTGTAGAGCAAAATCATGAGGTGGGAACAATGTGGAAAAAAAGTATAATCATCCAACAAGATTGGAAGTAGAGCTGCTTAGGTAATGAGGACCCAATGGGGAGGCAGATCATGTGGCAAATGTTCATGGAAAGGACAGGACCTTTTTTGGATGGGGCCCAGGTTATAGGCCCGGTCATTTTGTCTTTATCTTGGCCTGGCCTTTAATGGATGCACCTCCAGCCCAGCCACAGTCCTAATGAATGCTCAGCCTCCGCACCGACTCCCGGGAAGGCCTGGTCGTCTGACTGTCTATAATATTTCTACCTAACTTAGCCATCAGTAATAACATGACTCAGAGTCTGCTCTCCAGCTGCATCCTAGACTCCTACTCAGCTACGCCTTCTTTCCCCAGCTGTGTCCTTTGGTAGAGTCAGGCACTGATGGAAGCCCCGTTCATTATATCTGAAGTCAAGCCGTGAATACATTTTGTCACAAGAAACTAAATATTACAAGAAACTGAAGAAATAGACTGGGGTCTGCACGCAAGTCAGGACTGAGAGGGGAGCGTGACGGCCTCGTTAGACGATTCCCCGCTGTGGTGACCTGGGCCACAATATATGGAGACTCTGCTACCACTGTGGCTTAAGGTTTGTGTCAGAAAATAGCTCCAGGTCATTCCAGGCCCTGCCCGTCTGTGAGGCCCACACTAGAGCCCCCCTCACTGTCCTCTAGGGTGTGCTATATCCCGGTAGGAGAAAGGATTTTAGGGGCGAGGTCATCAGAGCCAGAGGTGTGAGGCATTGAGAAAGTGGACTCCCGCTCCCCTCATTCTGACAGATCTTTTCTCAAACCCAATCCCAACTTTACCCTCCATCTGGCCTTGCCTGAGGACTTCTTAATAACCCAGAAGGCCAATTTCCTCACCTGTCAGTGGAGATCATTCATAAAAAGTAAAGGATCCTCCCCTCAGAGTAGAGAGAAAAGAAAGGGAAGCACTTAACCTACAAGAGGTGCTCAAGCCAGGGCAGTTGAATAATCTGTGGCTGCTCTTCAGTGAGAGTCAACAGACATCATGTGCCCACGTGCGGGACCCAGGAAGGGCAGGGACTCAGAGGCTTGTATGTGCTGATGCAGCCTAAACTTACACCACCAGCCACGAATGCCAGTCCTTTTTGAGGACTGATATTACTTCTGATTTTACTTGCATATTTTGCCATCCCCTCCAGCTCAATTTGTCTTAAGCTTGAACATCTAATCTCTTCTCCAAAATCCACAGCCACTCACAACGCCAGTCCCCGATTCTACCTGAAGTCCTCACTGCTCACGAAGTATGGTCTGCCTTCTGGTCTTCCTCATCTTCTGCACGTCTATTTAGCAAGTTAACCGACCGACATGCCCTGCACTCTTCCACGCACACCTTTCATTTTCATCTGACGGGCCACAGCAAGGCAGCCCTTGCTGTTCTATGTAGGTGCTGAGTTCCTTCTCAGTTTCCCATTCTCAGTTATTGTTTGACACCTGTTCTTTCTCTGGGACTCAGATTACCCATTGACACAGACAGCGCAGGACATCAGTGTCCAAGCTCCTTCACGAAGCCACCGGTTGCCAACATTCCACAAACTCCACACTTAGTTGTGATGCCAAAGAAGTGACTCTTCTGTCTCTTTTCTGTGTTGACAAAGACTTCTTCCTCTGAACTTTAGCTGAGTGCTTCGGAAGGTCCCCTCTCAATAGGCCTTGACCTTATCCCACCGAGCTTGACTTTAGCAGAGAACAGTCCTGCTGAATCAGTTGTTGGACCCCCGCCCCACCCGCACCCTGGTATTGATCAATTTCCTCATCCCCTCCATATCTTAGTCTGTACCGTTATCGAAAGACCAATGAGCCAGCTTCACAGGAACTGACATCCAACCAAGGTCCTTTTAGTACTTTCCTGCCCACTGACCCCACCTCTGTTCAGGGGCTCGGAATCTCCAGCTGTCTTCTTTGTGCACAGAGCAGAGTGCATTTTCTCCTCTCCGTAGTTCTCACTCCATTGCAATAGTCTTGAATAAAGCCTTCCTTCCTTACAGTTCAAAGCAACTGTTAGAATTTTTCTTTTATAGTGCTTGCTTAGTCTCTAGACAGGCTGAGTCCTGAATGTTATTCCAGAATAATCTCTCTTGTACCACAGACACAGGCTCAAAACTACAGTCTTCATATTTTTTTCCTATATATGCATTTTTGGTTATATTGGGGGGGGTTAAGGACCCTTAAAACTTAAAGAGGCCCCTTCTGAAATGTGTGCTTGTGAACTTTGGATTTAAATTTCTGACAGGATTACTGGACAAAGGTTGGCCTGGACTGATTGTGGAATCCGTCATGGTATTTTTTCTTTCATGTTTGGGAAACTTGTTATTTTTTTTAGTATGCAGGTAACAAATGTATGAGAACAACGCAAAACCTTACAGCTACCTTTAAAAAAAGAGACAGTATAGATGTCTTTCTTCAAATTGCTTTATTCTGTAGTTGGCCTGTTTTTAATCTTAAACATCTAATCTGCTTTCACAAAATGATCAAGGGTACACACTGATAAAGGCACATAATAAATAAGAATCATTATTGGTTCATGAACATACCTGGACTGGGACATGAAAAGTGAACACCATTATACTGTTTTAGTGGTCTCAAGTTAGCGTCACCTACTGCTCACATGTGTTTCCTGATTTAAATCGTGCTAGAAAGCTCACACCTCTTCTGAGAACCCAGCGCCACAGGAGAAGAGGAAGAACCATGGATATGCAGCTGTAGATTTGCAGCTGTGCCTAAGATGTAGTTTCAGCATGTTGAAAGCACTGTGCTTTCGTACTCGATTTCTGAATTTGGGAACAAACCTTTCAGGTGCTGGCCTTTAACAGAACCTCCCTTTGGATGCTGGTGGAAAAACAATGTGAGGTTTATTCCATATGTGTTTTAGATTTTTCCATTATTCTTCAATGAAACTGCAATCTAAACACTTCTTAGGTGAAGAAGGAAATGATAAACCTAAGACATTTTTTATACATATGACCATGATGGCTAAGCCTTCAGGTTGTGATAGAATCACCACTTTCCAAATGGCACTGGGTCTTTCACGTGACTTAGATATTGTTCTTTCCTTCAATAGAATATCACTTCTTGCTGGGGTGGCATCATGGGCTATATCCGGGAGCTATCTAAGATCAAGATTTATGTTACTAGTCCATCTTTCCTTTAGCAAGGAAGCTCTTTTTCAGTATTTGCCAGAAAACATGGAATATATCAACTAAGACACTTACGGTGAAACCTAAATTGCATTTTACATGGGTGCACATTTAGCTGATACAACATCTGTTAAAACGTAGCGTGCGTGATATCTCACTGTCAAAAATGTACTTGCTAGGAACCCTCTATTGTTCTAACACGGTGAACAGCCATAAAATAGGTAACAGAATTTTCATTCACATTGTTTTGGTTTTCCCTAAAACTCCAACTCTGCTAGCAGCAAATGCAAAACCTGTGTGAACCATCTCCTCCATGACAATTCCATCCGGGAAAAAAAAAAGAGAGACAATAACAAATAAACAGCTTTGTAATAAAATAGAAAGGTTCTCACTGTGTGTCACGTCAGTGACCATTCTGAGTTTCCTGACACTTCATTCTTCCCTGTGCTCTAGTAATGACCTTCTGAACTGCCGGGAGAGTGTTCCTCAGAAGCACCGCTACCACCACCGTCGTGGGGCCCATGCCTCCCAGGACCGGAGTGACAAAGCTGGTTTTCTTCCTCACAGCTGCGAGAGGAAACGGAAAATACTGCTTATTTCTAAATTTACGTGAGAATTTCACATTTATGCACGTTGCCTATAGACTAGCGATGGCGAACCTTTTAGAGATGAGGGCCCGAACTGCACCCCAAAATCCACTTAATTTATCACAAAGTGCCAATGCTGCAATTAAACCTGAATACTGGGGTTTTAGTTTAGAAAAAAAAAACATACATTAACATCTTTTGTCTTAAAGGAAAACCGTATGTTTGGCACTACCGCTGTAGACTGTTTTGCATTACACATACTAGTCTAACAACCTCCAGGCATTTTTAGAACAAAAGGGGCTGTAATAAATGCACACACACACCCATGCATGCACGCACACACTCAAACATGCCTATGCCATGATATCTAAGGTACACAAAGGATACAGTGAGACTAAGACTGCCAGTTCTATTTCCACGCAGGTCAGTGACCCAATTAGTTACCTACAATTCCAGTTAACTACTTGTAAAATATGACACTGGTCACAAATCAGCACACATTGCTCACTAAGTTGAATTATTGCTGTCAAGACAATATTTTCGTGTGTGTAGACAAATGCATTCCAGTGGGAATCTAACAAAGAACACCAGGTGTGTTTGCGTTACTGAACGCACACCCGGTCCTATTCAAGGTGTGGAGACTTTATTCAGGGAACAGATTCCTGAGAGGTGGGAGATGGCGAGGGGCCAGTTCTAAGAATGTTTTCACGTCCACAGTACGAGAAGCGAAGGCTTCATGC
Source organism: Dolichotis patagonum (assembly GCA_004027295.1). NCBI lineage: Eukaryota > Metazoa > Chordata > Mammalia > Rodentia > Caviidae > Dolichotis > Dolichotis patagonum. The sequence goes on from PVJX010000042.1 coordinate 264,040, forward strand.
TTGCAGGGACTTGATGTTTCTGTGCTTCTCCTCATGACCCAGAGCACTGAAGCTGCTCAGAAAACTGCACACGCTTAAAGCAATACGGGTCACACTTCGTAACGCATCTGCTACTGGACGTATTATCTTCAGCAGGTTTGCTCTCCCATGCTTGCATGGGAATCCAGGCCAAGAGTTCCCAGATCTTGCATCATTTTTGTATAGTTTACGTTGCCCTCTTCAAAGAAGGGTTAGAAGATGTAACTTATTTGAAGGCAATAGTGCAGTAGGGTATTTGTAGATCATAGGAAAAGCAAAGGAATCACACTGACTTGAAGTGACGTCCAAATAAGCATGACTGCGTCGTACGCACAGCAGGGAGCCAGCGTGTCATGACCCCCTCCTGAGGATGCTCTGGTGACGACACCACAGGGGCAAACACCCTGAGGTTTCTCGGGCTAGGCCTGTGGTACCCAAGGTGGCCGCTCCAAGAGGTGGTGAAGCCTTTAATAGGTGAGCCCCCATGGGACATAACTGGATCACGGGGGAGATTAATAGAGGGCTCAGGGGCCGTGGGGACTTTCTGCGAACCCTAGTTGTTACAACAGAGCAAGGGTCACCCCTCCTCGTTTGCCGTGTCCCATCTTGCCACGTGACACTGTGACACAGGTCCCACCATGGCCACAGCATGCACAAGGCCCTGCCTGGGGCCAGGCTCTCAGACCTGCAGGACCGTGAGCTGAGTCCCTCTTCTCTAACACACCGCCCAGCCTCGGGCGCCTTTACAGCCACAGGAGACCCTAATATAGCACGTAGGAGGAATCAGGACGAACGCTGAGAGTTGGAAGGGAATATTTCCTTTTCCCAAAACGCCTCTCTCTACATCAGCAGACGCTGTCTGGGGCCCTCTTTCCATCCAGTGCAGTCTGCTGGGGAACCTGAGATGGTGAACAGCCACTCCACACACAGCTGTGAAGTCTTGGTCCTCGTCTGCTCTGACTTAGCTCTTCCTTCTACCTGAAGTAGTCTTCCATCTTATCCAAAAGAGAAACACCTTGCAATTCTTTAAAATCCAACACAATGCAAACTGTCTATGATTTTTCTCAAACACCCATGCCTCCGATATCGAATTAAAGTGTCCACGCCTATGTTTCTGGTAATGTCAGTCCTGCTCTGCGACGGAAAGAAACCGTTGCTCTCTGCCCCTCACCTGTCCACTGCGGGAGCTCCAGTCTCTGCTCCTCTGCTCGCCCAGCCAAGCACTCCAGAAAGTAAATGATTTAAAATCTAGAATTACTTTGCAGCAATGCGCTGCTGACTTTGACTAGAAATAAACAATATTGGAGTTTCCAGACTAACTTACTGCATAACTCCAGCTTTTCGTTTTGCTTGTGGGGAGAAACTGTATTTTCCCTTTTCAGAAAGTGGGCTCTGCAGCATGAGCAGTGATTGAGGACCTCTTCCTAAACCCTGGAGACACTACACCTCTAAAACGCAAACAGGGGCTTGGGTTTACACTACTGTTTACACTACTGTTTACACTAATAGTATGTAAAGTCATATATCCATAAAGCAGTAACTTCGAGATATTATACATAAAAATAAAATACCCCTGAGTATTAGTAAGTGAGGAATCAAGTACAAACTTAATTTCCAATGCAAAACAAAATGTTCTATTTCTAAATCAAAAGTAGAATAAAATTAGTTATACCAAGGGATCCGTTGTGAGTAAACAGTTTTTATATAGTTTTTCAACTTTGAAAGGTTAAATGCCTTGGATGTATTATTTGTATGTGGAAAAATAACAAACAACCATATCTACTACTAGTTGGGTGACTATTACTAGACAAGAACGTCACATACCTTATAATTTTAATTTGTTTTCCTCTCACCTGCCCATTGCATGTACTAACACAAATAATAATTAAATTATTCAACTAAGATAGATAAAGCCCAGTGTGGTAAATAAAAATCAAAACAAAATCTGTACTCCCAGCTACTCCAGAGACTGAGCAGGAGGCTCACCTGGGCCCACAAATTCACAGTCAGCCTGGGAAAAACACAAGCAGAGTGCGACTCCCTGAAGTGATGTAACTTAGCATTCTCCCACCCGATGGAGGCCTTGTTCACAGCCAGCTTTGAAAGATGCTAGGATTCTGTAATGTCGCCCTCTCTCCATACAGCTGTTTGACCATGACTTGAAAGAGGAGAAAAGTCCCAAGACTAGCTCAAATGCCAGAAATTAACTCAGTTTCCTCATAGGGTTAGGAGGCGCTTCTGAACCCCAAGCTCAGCGTCTGCGCTTCTGCACCTCATCCTGCTGGACGCCAACACACATGCCCCGTCCTGCTCACCGCTCGGCACAGGGTCAGACTGCACTGGGACAGGGCTTCGGCTGACTGGGGCTGGGGTGCTGGGGCTGGTCCACAAGTGCCCAGGGGCAGTGGCAGAGCTCTGAGCGTCCTTCAGCAGGCGGAAGCCTCGGGCATCCCTGCGAGCACAGCTGCTTATGTGCGTCAGTATTTCGAGGACTTCTGTTGGAAATTAGGTGTATAAATATGAGGATAAAGTTCATACATGGTCACGAGATGTAGAAATCGTGATGAATTTGGTCAGGTGATGAATATTATGTCTTCTTTTGTCTCCCTCCCTCCCTTCGTCTTGCAGTACTAGGGATTGAACCCAGGGCCTTGCACGTAGCAGGCACATTCTCTACCACTGAGCTATACCGCCAGCTCTCCTCTGTTACTTTTGATTTAATTTCCCAAGGATCTATGTCTGAGAAAATATCTAAGTTTATGTGCTGCAGGCTAACATGAATATATTGTCTTTTTTATATAAATATGATGATATGAAAGAACTAATAAGTGATTTTTTCAGAAAAGATCATTGTCAGTAAATGTTAGTTGGTGAAGGTGCCAATGCTGTAAGGAAGTCTCAGCCAGGAGTGGTGGTGCACACCTGTACTTTCAGCTACATGGGAGGCTGAGGCAGGAGAATCACTTGAGCCCAGGCCAACCTACACTATATAGCAAGACCCTGTATTTAAGGAAAAGAAATAAAAATTCGGCAGTCTAATACTTTGATGTGATCACTTCAAGGCTACCCCAAGCATCGTACTTGTAAGCACCAGAGGTGGCTGAAGAGGTAAAATTAACCATGGGAAGAAGACTTCAGTTCCATTCCTGCTTGGTGCTCAACAAAACACCTTCCTCAGTCATGGGGAAGAGAGAGGAGGATAACAAGTACTCAGTCACCAGAAAGAATAATCTCCCTGGCTGACCTTTCCCTCAGGGCAGAGAGGGCTCTCCCTGCTTATGAAGGCAATGCTCTTAAAGATTAATCCTATTATGTGTGGCGGAAAGTACTCTACACGCTCCACTGGAGAGAGACACAGAAGTGTGATGGGGCAGTAACTTCCTTTAGAGGTTACTCACTGAGGGTCCTGGGGTCAGGAGTATGTGCGCCCACTTTAGGGAAGTAGCATCGGTTCCGCACACATGAGAACCAGGTGTTGTTCTGGTTTCACCGGAAAGGTGAATGGACACACACAGGGGCATCAGAGTCGCGTTCAAGTCCATCGAGTCTTCACCGTTTCAGCGTCACCGAAGTTGACAATCGAGGCAAAGGAAACACCCATCCAACCCGGCTGCCTGCGTGGAGCTTGTGTTAGGCAGGTGGGGCTTGGAGAAAAATCACTTGGTGATGTTTGAAGCGAGTTTCTGAAAGTCAGCAGAATAAAGGCAGTCAGTTCCCCAGAGAATTTATTGGGGTGAACATTTTGCAAACTAGATCATGGTGCCACTTACATGGGTCCCCCGGGGGATGCTGCGTGGCCCTGCGGGACTTAGAATACTGCAGTCGGCTTTGCACACCGCTGTCTCGAACGCACCATCCTGGCAAACACAGGTTCTTCCTGCTCACATCTAGCACAGATGTCACGTCCTTTGTTAACCCCCCGGCTGAAGTGACTGTCTGTCCACAGGTCTGTGAAACTGAAGAGTGTGTTTCCATGAGCAGACACAGAGCATGTGGGGCTCCCCTGTGAAACGCAGTTAAAGACGTTTGCCTCTCCCATCTCAGGACTCTGGGATGTGCCGCAAGATCGCTGGTAAAGTCAGAGCTGCTACCAACTGAGGCCAGGAGAGGAGTGTTGTACCCATAACCACGATGGACGGGTTTACAGACAGGTGAGTTCACTACCACTGTGAGGCTGCCTTGCTCGGTGGCTGCAGGTTCCAGCAAAACCCCAGGCAGTCCTCAGCATGCAGACGGTTTCCCCAATTCTGACTGCGTCACAGGTGCAAACACCTCACTGTTCAAAGCAAGTCTCAAGGTTGTGCTGAAATTCAAATGCTCAGGATTGGAGAAGAGCAAAGTCCCACTGCAATGGTGTGTGCGGACTGGGGCAGGATAAACGTGTGCCCATGCCTGTTATAATCTACCGCGTGTTTGGTTCCCAGAATACCACAATTATTCTTTAAAACACAGATTTGATCATTTTAGCCTATGAATATTTGGTGGATCTTCAGAGTCTTTGGGATACAATACAAATTATCCACCACAGTCACCAGATCTTTTATAACCTACCATCTGGTCCAACATGTTGACCTCACATCATATGCCAACCCTGAATCTGATGACCACTATTCCCTACATGCTACGAACTATCCCAGATAGATCCAGAAGGTGTTTCTCGTGTAAGGGAAACACAGTTACTGTGTCTTGTAGTTTACAGTCCAGCAGGAGAGACACACTGAAAATACAACTCCTTAAAAAATAATGAGCTCCTGCTGGAGCCAGAGCGCTAGGCATTCACAGCACTGCCGCTCTTCCATGGGCGACGGAGGGGACTGCTCATCCATGTGGTGTTCCTGGTGGAGGGGGACACTGGGGTAATGGTGGCAAGAAGATCCCCACTGGTGGCAGGCAGCTTGAACTTGGAAATGTTGCTAGAAGGCCAGTGGCCAATATGTGGGGGTGAAGGGCTGCAGGAGACGAGGGAGGCAGAGCCCGGGTTATGGCCAATGTGATGAGATTAGAAACTAAGAGCCAGGGTTAGAGCACTGTCCACATCTGGGAAGACATGTTTGGAGACAGCACAGAAGCAAACCGAAAACCTGTGTGTTTGTGTCTGCGCACTTCTCTAACAAAGAGGACTTTGTCCTGTGGAGAGCAGGGAAGGGAGGACACAGTGGTGAGGATAAATTCAGGGGCTCATGAAAGTGCACCAAAACATGAACTGACAGCAGACACAGGTTCAGGGAAAGACGTGCAAGTTCCAAAACCTCTTCCTGAAGGAGCCAAGCCGGCCACAGAAGGCCAATGAGAAAGCAACGCAGACAGAGGAAAGAAGAGCAGTGTGGGCCTGACTGTGATGTAACAGAGGATCTGGAAGAGTCCATGAAGACAGAAGTGCACGCTGAAGATGGCACTCAGAAGGAGGTGGACTCGGAAAGCGGTCAGTGTGCCCCCAGGGAGCACAGAGGAACCCAGGCTGAGCGGGCCGTGGTTGTCATTTCTGTGTTCACAGCAAGTCTAGCAAAGTATTTTGTGAGCGAACTCGGTTATTTACATATTCAGGAAAGATCAGTTTTGTAAAAGAAAAATTAGATAGAAAAATAGTTACTAATGAATAAGTCTTTAGAAGAAAGTTAAAAGAGAAAGTCACCCTGCATTTTCATGAAGTTTCAGGCTTCTGCCTGTCTTTAGATGATTATTCAAGAAACGTTCCCGGCAGGAGCACACGTCCAGCCTGCAGGACCTCTGTCCTCCTCCACTACTACTCTGTTTTTCCGTGATCAGCTTCAGGTTTCCAAAGGAAAACTGTTGTGGTGGACATCACTTCCATGACTCTTAAACATGGAAGGAACACTTTCCTGTATGAAAGGGACCACAGGTAGGGAACACAGGTTACCTCATGAGTGAGCTGAAGCAGTGACAGGGTGGTGGGAGAAAGTAGGTCCTGGGCCTATGCATAGGCCTCAAAAAAAATTCATGGGTGACCTGTGGTCACAGGGTGTGGAAAGATGGCTCACGGAGGATGCTGTCAGCAATGCAAAAAGATGCTAAATGCCCTTGGACATTGAGGAAGAAAGAAAACACCTGACCTCCATGGTGGGGGGCCCCCAACTCACACCCCCTGACATCACTTCCTCTGGAGACCATGAACCTCCTTTCGCCAGCCTGACACTCAACGATCTGGATTGTCACCTAAAACATTTGGTGTGGAATATTCTCTAGCTCTTGGCAGTGAATTTTTACTTCTGTACATACCACTATATACCACTCCTCATTTCCCAAAATGAAATTTCCAAATGCATCCAAACCATACATTTTGCTAATATGTTTTGTGAGTTGAATCTGGAAAAAAAATTAAAGAATATATTGTGCTCTATAAGTTTGTTTTTGGGTATGGGAAGGGGATAAAAATGTCTCAAGCTCTTAGCTTTATTTCACTTTCAATTTTGACCTATTCTCTGTCACTCTGTGGCCCCTGTCAGATTTCAGACAATGTAACAAGTAATTTTTTTAGATTTATTTATTGTTTACCAGCACAGGTACGTGGTATATAATGCTTAGATTTCTTGTGGGAAGTTGGTGCATGTACATAACATGTTTTAATTATCTTTTTCAACTGATTTTTTGAAACCACATTCCTTTTCCAAAAAGGAAAGGGGTGATACCCTATGCCTATGGCAAGGCAGCAGAGCCAAAATGTCTTGCTCCTTCCCAATGGATTCCAGTCTCTCAGTATAGATATGTAATTGGCTAAATGAAATGCTTGGGGAATTTTCCCACGCTGCTGAATGCAAACCACTTAGGCACGGCCTTGCAAACATATCCACGGTAATGAAGGGGAGACAGGCTTCAGGAAAATGAGTACAGGAATAACAACCAGAAAAACCTGAATGGCAGAGGTCTGGGGAAATAGGATGACTCAGGAGGTATCAGGGAAGACACTCCACTTTCTTAGATCCTAGCATAAAAGGCAGTTTAGGAGGACAAGGGACCACAGATCAGAGGGTCCCTTAGCAGGTGACCTCTTGTCACTGCACTCTGCTGGCAGCCAGGGATTGGATAAATTGGCTGAACTTCCTCCTGCCCCTTCGCTGGCATGTCTGGCTGGCTTCAGAGCTGCCACAAGTTTTCCCAGTGTGCTCCATCCGGTAAGATGTTCACTGTCCTGGCATCTGATGGGCAGTAATGAGATAGAGAAGGATGACAGGGTGCAAGGCTCTGGTCTGCATTTCTGTCTACACATTACGCTGATCTCCACACACTTGGCTCCTGCATCTGTGATGCTTGTATCTAAAAATACAACACATAGAAAAACCCTCAGTGGAACCGAACAGCAAATCCGTCACCTGGCAAAAGTGGGTACGCTTCCCGCAAACTTTCCCTCAGCAGTGGTGACCATGAGCAGTGACAGCTTCGCTGCCTGTTTCTGTCTCAGACAGGCTCTGTGGATAACCTCCAAACCTGCTGGCAGAGCTTTGATCTCAGCGTCCACCACCATCAACCCCAGATGCAAGGCGAAGCTTTTCTGTCACGGATGGTTGTATTTGAACACAAGATGCTGTGGACCAACCACAGCTGCTCACTGTGCTGAAGAACCTCACAGGCATCGGAGCTGCTCCTGGACACACACTGCTGGGGCTTCGACTTGAACTCTTCTTCACAACACTATGTCAAGTAAGCTCCCCTAAAGGGGGCGACTTCACTGACTTTTCGCAATAGCCACCTGGTCAGTTTTATAGGCAGTTGGGGGCATCGGGGATCTCACAATGACCAGCAGGGGTTTGACTTCTTTGAGTCACAAAGTGACCTGTGTGAGCACTGTAACCAGAGGGGTAGTGGCGGTCTCCCCTGGAGAATTTCTTTTGCATCTTCCACCAAGTTTTTCAGCGACTGAGGCATATTAGTCCTTGGCTGAAGCATTTGCCTTCCTGTATGTTAAAGCTGGGCTTGGGGGTTTGTACACTCATCTACCGTGAAAAGCTGTCCGCGTGAGTCAGACCCATCACAATAATGTCCTAAACGATTATCACTGAAAGCTGAGTTGGTAGTTTAGTTTTTTTTACAACAACACTGATCAATAGTTCTATGAAAGTGATAGAATTCAAAAGAATCATGTTTCCTGAAAAATGGGGGACATTTAGGGTTAGGGTTAGAGAAAAAAAAAGAAAAATGGGGGACATGTTTTCACTTCCCCCATGGTAGAACACACACCAGTTATGAAGTACCACAAACACTTTCCAAAGATGCTGACTTTGACACAATCCGGAAAGTGGGAAATCCGGGAACTAAGTCTAACACGTGCACATCTCCATACCCCGTGGCTGGAAGGCGCCCCACTCACTCCCTACCTGCTGGGTAAATCAATGAGGCAATCAGTGAGGGCATCAGCAATCAATGTAGGTTGCCGCAGTTTATTTGTTTAAGCCGAGGACTGAATCTGGAGCCTGGCATAGACTGCTATAGGTTAATACTGTCTGTGTTGCTGTATCCTGTGGGTGCTTTGGTTCCCATGAGGGCACCTCTAGGGAAACTCTCTAGCATAAGATGACGTTATAGATTTAGTGACATTACAGATGCGCAGAAGGTGCTTGTACTAATGGCCCCTACTATACAAAGGTGGAGACCCCGTGTGGCATGGTAAAGCAAAAGAATGGTGGACGGGACTCTTCCACCCCAGAGGCATGCAGCTTAGCGGGGGACAACTCGGGGAGAGTACGTGGTGGCACAGGATTGAGATCAAAGTCCTGCAGGCAGAGGAGACCTGCTGGGGAGGCTGAGGAGGACAGGACCAGTGTGAATGCTTTACAGCTGGTTCCCAGGACAGCTGGGTGGAGGACAGACAGAACCAGAAGCAAGTTGGGGACAGGGAAACTAATGAGGAGGCTATGGTGACTGAAGCGTGAGGCCGTGGGCTTTCAGTGACAGACACAAGCGTGCACTGTCTCTGCCAGTCATTAGGCTCAGCACTTCACATACGTTCATTAGCTCAGGGGAGGCCATTATTTTATTTAATCTTCACAACAACCACATAAGATAGGTATTATTATCCCAGTCTTTCAGATGATAAAATCAAGTCTCGGAAAGGTGAAATGATTTGCCTAAGATCATAATTGTTTGAAGCAACAGAGCTGGGTTTCAAACTCAAGTCAGCCTGACTCCGGGCAGCCTTTCATGAAGGTCTAGACGGAAGATAAAAAGAGTGAAAGCAAATCTATCACCGCCTAACACAGAAATGCAAACGACTTCAAAACCACTCTGGGGGTTCTGTTTCATACATAGCGTTTTTCTTAGATGAATGATAGTGGGTTTCTATATAATTCCAGACTTTCTCCTGTCTTCATGTTTACTAAGGGGTTAGAAACTTGAAAGTGTCTTCTGACCAGATAGAATCCCAATTTGAATGGTTCTTGTGTGGGAGGGATTTCCTGCCCAAAGGAGATGCTGCAAACCACCAGATAAGGCGCCAGCTGTTTGAAACACTGCATCCACGGTGTGCATTATTCTCTCCTCCCCTTTAGTAAACTATGCTGCATCTACTGCAGAGTGTATGAGGTCTTTTGCGCTTTTCCCTCTTCACCTCTATCTGCTTTTCTCTGCACCTTGCAGAACGTCTTCATCCCCTCTGCCCTAAATACACACAGCTGAGTGAAATTCATTGATCCCTTAGGATTGGAGAACTGGCATGTCTACACTTGCTTGTTCTAGAACTCTTTTAGTCAGACTTGATTCTCCTCTCATACGTAATCATGGAACCAATCATCCCCACTCTGCTTTTAAATTATATCTACCATCTAACCACCCTTAAAACTTTCACCCATTACCACTCTGGTCCACACCCCATCATTTCTCACCAGGATAATTACAATAGCCTCTTAGCTGGTACCCTTACTTACACTCTCACCTCTACAAGGCTTGTGCGCCACTCAATAGCCAGGGTGATCCTGTTACAATGCAGTGTTGCTTTTTTGCTCAAATTCTCCAATGGCTATCCATGAAACTCAGAGTCAAATCCGAATCTTGTTCCACAGTCTCTGTAGCCCTTTGGCATGTGGTACCCCAGCTGCGCCCTCTTTAATGTTTTCCCTACAATTTTGCCCTAAATTTACTGCATCCAATTACAGGGCTCCCTCGCAGCTTGTCAAAGCCACAGAATATGCTCCCTGTCAAAGTCTCTGCACCGGCTGCTCTTTGCGGGAGGGCTCCTCCCTCCTGTCCACCAGGCTTTCTCCCTGTGTGCAAGTTACCACGGAGCTGTCCCCACTGCCCTTTCTAGCAACTTCATTCCGTCACACTCACCTCCCTTGGCTTGTTTGATTTCTGTGACACAGAACACAGTCTCCTGTGTCACCTAGGTGCATATGTGTTTGCTACCTGTCTCCTCTGCCCAGCACGTAAGCTAGCTGTGGGGGAGACTGCTTAGGTCACTGTTGTATCACAGGGGCCTGTACCAGTGCCTAATACATAGTAGGTGCTCAACAAATAACTGAGAACAGCATGAATCTAAATTCAGGAACTGGCAGGGGTACGGTAGAAACGTCAGTAATGATTACGATACTGAAAATAAGTCCAGAGAAGATAGAAATATGAAAACTGAAAGCCATGTTGTAATTTGCAAAATTGAATCAAGCGGACACAAGGTCAAATATCGATCCATGATGTAACGATAAACTGAGTTTAGTCAGCACTGAAGACATTCAGGTGAGGTTGCACTGTGCACAAGCTTATACTGCACCTCTCTGTAAGAGTTCAAAGCTAATGTGTAGCTTCCCAACAGTGGGCATCCACAAGCCGGGCAGGAAATTTCTAAGTGCAGCTCGCTTAGAAGCCAACCAGAAAGCAAACTGCAATAAGATTGTCCCCTGAGGTCATCACAAATAGGTAACCTCAATGTGTACACAGTGGGTGAGAAGTGAGAGATCAGACTTGGCCTCTGAGCAAGACAGCAGCCTTCTCGTCCTTATGCCCGCGGTGGGTTGTCACTCAAGAATGGCTTCCTGTCCCCAAACTCCGGCTTCCACATCTCTTGGACTCCCACCTCTGACCACGTTCAGGCCCACAGGATACAGCACAGGTGATCGCACTACTTCCAGATGGATTTTCTTAAAATCTGTCTCCCGCGGTTCCACATCTGTTGGGTGGACGAGGATCACGTACTGAGGTGGAATGGGGTTAGGGGATAAATTGTGTCCTCCCCAAATTCACAGGGTGCTGTCCTTTGACCCATACCTCAGAGTGTGGTTGTATTTATGGACTGATTAATTAAAGAGGAAGACAGATTACGCTGAAGTCACTGTAGTAAGGTTTAACCCAACGCGGCCTTGTCCTTAGAAGAACAGGAAACACGGATATAGACATGCACAGAAGGGAGACAGTGCAGACACAGGGAGAAGACGGTTATCTATCTGCCAAGGAGAAGGAATAAAGACAAACCGCTCATGGTTCCCTGCTCTTGGAGCCTCCAGAACCGCACGAAATAGATTCCTGCTGTCGAAGCCGCGCTGTTGTCTTTGTTACGAAAGCTCTAACAAAGATTACCGACATTAGGATGGATGAGAAAGTAGCCAGCGTGACCACATCTGCCTGGTTGCCTGCACTGCTTAACCGCACGGTGACTTATCCTGGGTTTAGGCGGCCCTCGGTGGTGCAGCTTAACCCACAGGCAAGCACACTTCGGAGGAAAATGCAAACAACCCAAGCACTGCACAAGATGGGAAGTTCAGGGAAGCAAAGCGCGATGCCATTCGCTGACCGTAACTGTAGCTACAGCCTCAGCGCGAAAACGGGCCCCGGGAAGGCATAAATGCGCAAGCCACGCGTCCCTCCGACCATGCGAAACGCGTACGCACGCCACCTCCAGAAACAGCTATAGCAACAAAACAGAACACCCTTCACAATGATACCAGTTGGGCTGGAGGGGCAGAGCTTTCCCATAAAATGTGGTTTCCTTACTCCTATAAGGTAAGTCGGTTTCATCAGCAGAGGAATGTGCTTCGCCTCACTCTATTTACGATGGGCCCTCCCCCACAGCACGGGGAGGACGTCAGCTATGGGGCAGGACCCCCCCACCCCGGGGCCGACCCTTGTCCTTCCCATGTCCTGCGCCCTGTCCCAGGGTTTGCTGCAACCGCGTCTGGTCCTCCCCTCTCCCCTTGCTTTGATGGAGCGGCAGAAGGGTGTGGTGGGGACTGAAGGCAGGAGGGAGGAGCTGCAGGAAGCAGAAGTTCCAGTTCCGTGTGCCCCACCCCCTCCCTGTGGAATGCATCGTAAAACAGAGGCAAAGCTAATAAGCCGCGGAGGATTACAGAGACCTCTGGGTGTGAGGTGCGAGCGGCGCGAGCAAGGCTCCGGTTCACCCCTGGGAGCAGTGCTGACTGTGCAGCCGCAGAGGGGTCATTAACAGACCGTGCGGCTGACCACATCCGTTTGGTGAACTGCTGCTGTGGCGCAGTGTAATTAGGAGCTGGAGTCCAGCGGTGTAGACTGCTTTCCAGCTTGTTACTCGGAGAGGCCCTCGCCTGCCTGCGCCACGTGACCTCGGTGCGCAGCTCTGGGGGATACAGGCTTCTCCGGAGGGATGAAGCCTCTTCCCAAGGAACACCACAAAATGCCTAAGAGAAACTGCAGGCCAAAGCAGGTGTAGCCCACTTTTAAACTCCTTCATCTATGCAGCAAATCCAGAATGTCCAGATATGTCCTTTATCGCATGATTATTGGTATGCAAACGACTCTTGGACATAAAAACAAATTTTGTGAAGGATGCTTTTAAGTTGTTTTTTCTTTTAATGTCCTAATCTGGAGTGGGGAGGTTCGTTAGGTGACTGAGAGAATGGCATTGCCAGAGGCCAAAACTCTGAGCTCTCCAGTTGATGATCCACACTAAAATAAACTCGTAGGTCAGCAGAGTATTTAGGTCAAGGCCCTATCTGTTCCCCAAAGAGCCCAGAGGGGCATGGAATTGCAGGAAAGGTCCCAGTGGGAGCCATATGAAAAAAAGGCACCCCACCCGTATGCCATTCTGTAGAAAAGTGCTAAGCAAACAATACCTCCAACACTGACATGCCTGCATGCATAGAACTGCAACAATACTAACAGTGAGAAGTCGGGTGTGTTGGCACACACCTTTAATCCCAGCAGGAGGCTGAGGCAGGAGGATCACTGAGAGTTTGAAGCCAGCCTGGACAATGCAGTGAGATCCTGTCACAAAACAAAACAACGACACAACCTCCCAGGAAACTGTTGTAGGGTGATTACGGCACTGGATGTGAATCTGAGCCATGTGACACTAATCTCACTGCCCTTTACCGACAGTAGTACACGGTTTCACAGGAACGTAAAAGCATAAACGTGGCTGTGCCAGGGGCCCAGAGCAACCCTGATGATCAATGGGAGAAACTACACTTGCTCAATGACCTTTAACACATTTGCCAAAACATTAAAAGCCCTGCCAGCACGGCTTGTAGATAATCAGGGAGCTGAAAGCAATAATAACACTAACTTTTCCTCAGTGACCATGAGGCACAGAAGCACTGGGGCTGATTATTGGATTTCGGTATTTGACAGTCCGTATTGTGCTCGCCACCCTCTCGGTGACTTTTCTCTATAGTGTACGTTTCCACACCAGGTCTCTGGCCCTGACCACGCTGCCCCTGGTGTGCTGCCCTCTGTGCCCCTGTGTCGTGTTGGGAGCATCTCTGTGGGCCCCAAAGTGTGATGCTCCTCCGTGCCAGCGCCACTTCCTCTGGGACACCATCGCCCCTGTCACCCCCCACTTGGCCTCCTTAGGTTGATGAGCCTTCTCCATGGATGGGCTCTCTCTCCTGTGCCGGGACTGCCCAGTTCCCGCTACTAAAATGCCGGTGAGTCGGCCACCACCGTTCCCGGTGAGTCTGGGGCAGAGCCAGGCTGAAGTCCTTCCCTACACAGTGGACCAGGGTCCCTCACTCCAGGGGAAGTCCTGACCACAGCCTCCGCAGCCTGCCGGGACCTGCGCTGCTGCTGCTCCTTGGTGGCGTAGTCACGACCTCGCCGCCCAGGTCTCCTCTCTCCAGCTGACCCTCCTGGGTGCGCTGGCTCCACGAACACTCAGGGTCACAGAAGAAATACCAACAGTCATGGAGGTGTATCTCATGGTGACAGCAAAGAGCTCTGCTCCTCCTTCCAGGAGCTTCTGTGCTTTTACAAGATCATTTCATAACATTCTACCAAATGTCCACAGTTCACCACACGTCAAAGCTGAGAGGACCCCTCGCACCATGGTCCCCCATGTGTGGGTGAGTTCTGAGACCCCAGTGGACGTCTGAAACCGAAGGCAGTGCTGGCCCTGCGAACGTTCTTTCCTGGACACACCTGCCCAAGGTTAAGTTGAATGTATAAGCTAGGCAGAGCAGGAGGCTAACCCAATAACCACCAAGAAAACAGAACAAGGACAGCCACAGAACACAGTAACAGGTACAGGAAGGCGGGCGCCATCTCCTAGGGCGACTTACTGCACAGTGCCCATCCCATGTCCTGAGATGACTTAAGATAATTCAGTGATAATCCCCTGGTTGACTGCACCAGGAAACTGAACCCTGGGACAAGGTGACACGAGCGTCACCGCTGTCATGGAACAGAAACAGTGATGGCCGGAGTGCTTTGTGTAAGTAACCTCCTCAGGCCCCCAGCCCACTGCTCTTTCCTGTTTATCTGCAGCTTTCTATCTCACGCCACTTCCTTTCACAAAATGTTTATTATCCACTCAGCTACCCAGAACTACAGTTTGGTTTGATAGATTTCACCAAATTGAGCAGTATGCAACCAGAAGAGCGTGTGTGCATGTGCCATGAAGCGTACACACCCACTCTTAGGTGCACACTTTACAAATGGTATCCAAATAGCTTAGGAACAAAACCATGCTTAGTAAAAATAAGGCGCAGAAATGACCCAAGGCCACAGAACCACAATACAACGCAAGAGCTGGATAAAACATGGTAAGTATGGCAGGGTGTGGTGGTGCACACCTGTAATCCCAAACTTGGAGGCTGAGGCAGGAGGACTGCCTTGAGTTTGAGACCAGTCTGAACTCTACAGCGAGACCCTGTCTCAAAATAAAAAAAAGAGAAATATGGTGAGCGGTGAGGCACAGGGTAAGCTTCCCCGAGACGTGGCCAAGGCCAGGCAGGGCACAGGCTCCTGCTTTGCCTGCTCTGAGCAGGTTCCCTTAGGCCAGGTCTGGCAAACCTGGCACACGAGCCACAGCAGTTTGTATCCTTACAAGCTCTGAAAGGTTCATCGGTGCCATCTATGTGCTTCAGGGGCGCGATTCTCCATTAAACTTTTAGTAGCTACACTGTTTCCAATTAACAGAATAACAGAGTCAGAAGGACGAAGTCAGGCTTTCGGATGAGATGCATTTTTGCTTCGCGGAGTTGGGAAACTGAAACAAATTGCTGACATTCCTTGGAGTGAGGGAACATGAAAGGTAAATAAAGAGACCAGGTCATACTGTGAGAATCTCAGCAAGTGCACACAACATGCACATGTGCGCACACACACTCGCGCGCGCGCGCGCACACACACACCCGCAGTGTGGAGCACACACCTGCTAGACTAGGCTTCCACCGCGTGGGGGCCTGAGCACTGGAGCCCGGTGCGCATGTGCAGGGCACGGGTAGGGGGGGGCTGCCGCTGCTGCGCGTGCGCGTGGAGGGTCACTGCCGCATGGTGCGTCCTCAGGTCTTTCTCTCCTTGACCTCCAGGTTTAACTCCGCCTCCAGCTCTGGCCCCTGCTATCCCCAGGATATCGGGTATGTGAGGTTAAAGTCTTGAGATATTCTGGTTACTGGCAATTTTAGACTTTATTGAGCACCATGCTAGGATGGTGATCAAATTCCAGCTGAAACTTTAAAATCTGAGCTTTAAAAATCTCACTGGCTATTTCTGTTAGTTTGTCTGTGAGGATATGATATGCCTGTCACTAACAATGTCTTGATGTAGCCTTTGCCTTTTCTGGCAAGCGTGATCATCCTTATATATAAAATACTTCCCATATCAACATGTCTCTATGCACTTTACCATCTTCAGACCTTCCTAGCCAGCTGACGTTCCTATACGGAGGTAAGAGACCAACAAAGATACGTGTAGAACTGGTTTAGGGGCCAGGCATCTGTGAACTGCGGCTGTCACGGGTTAGAGTTACGTTTTATTGCTGCACACTGATGTCAGAAAGCCTCCTTAGCCGAGGAAGTTTGAGCCTAGGTCCTCTCCTCATCCTCTTCAAACGCAAGGGAAGAGCGTCCGCTTCAATTACCCAGACAATTCTCTTGGCGAGCACAGGACAGAAATGACTGTGTAGCTAAGCAGCCACCCTCAAAGTCAGAGAAACATGCAGGTCTCCAGAGGGCCAACTGAATTCTTTCACTAAAAACTGCACTGTGAGAAATTTAAACCCTAAGTCAGACCCAATTTGAAGGGAGGAAGGGAGAGAAGAAAAGAAGGACATGAGAGGAAATGAGGGAAGAAAAAGACAAGCAAACGCTTCTCTAAGAGAAGAGAAGGGTTGGTCATTATCTTCCTCATCTCCCCACCAACAGTAAGGGTCTCTCTCTACTATCAAAGCTGGTAAGTTGGGATTTTTTCCCATTAATTTATCAAAAGAGATTTTTGTTCCTTGCCCTGAAAGTCCACATCGCCAACTAATTTTGTCTTTCCCGGGATTGCAGATGTAGGTGATGCCCACGTCTCCAGGCCTGGCAGCTGGCTTTGGAGAGGGAGTTTACCAAGAGCCAGGCAGTGGGATTGGCCAGTTTCTCCTGGCTGGAGCCTGAAGCTAGAATGCCCTGCCATGTTCTGTTGGCTCAACTGGACCACAGTCCACTCAGATGAAAGAGGAGGAAACAAGTCCATTTCCTAGCAGGAAGCAGATCAAAGAGTCTGTGGTCTTCGCATGATGCCTTCAGGGGACACGTGTCCCATAGCTGATTCACTCATCATTATACATAGACACCACAATTTTCCAAAGGGAAGAAAATGGGACCTGTATTTTAATTCCCAGGAAACTTGCAAAATGGAAACATTTAAATGTCCTATTTACTTTTTCGGATAATGACATTATATGTTGTCCACAGCAGAAATTTTAGGTAATATCCAAAAGTTCAAGGCGAAAATAAAAATCACTATTTTCATACCACCTAAAGATAACAAATGCTAGTGTTTCTATTATACTTTCAGGATTTCAAAATATTTATAGATTAGACATAAAATATGATGCCTACATTTCACTCATATCATGTATCACTATGTATTTTAACTCTTTGCCATTGAAATTAAATTGTGATCATTTCCCTTTATCAGTTATTTGAAAGTTAAAATTATTTAAAGTCATTAAAGTTCCTCATTCCTCAACTTATTCCACTATCTTTGTATTATAAACACTGCAGCAAGGATCAGTTATGTTCAGAAAACTGTGTGTAACTTCGTAGTTGCAGCGTCCAATTTGATATAAATTTTCACTGAATCCTTGTTAACAGTATGAAAAAACGTCCGCAGGGAAGTACCTATTGAGAGAGTTTTCAGTGCATAAATAGCTCATGCTAAAGCTGTTGTCCAACACATTTATAACAAGATCTAGTGATGTCTTTTGTGAAAAATGCTTTTCAGAGCTATGTCCAAAAATTTTGTAAAGAATTTGGAAGCACAGGTTGCCACTGTGATGTTGTTTAGTCTTTATCCTCCTGCAGATCTACTTGGCACCTTCTGCTCTGTTCTGTGCCGTGCTGGGGCTGGTCTCCACGGAGACCTTGTCTCTTCTGGAGCCCCACCGTGGTGTGGCACAAGCTCCAGCCTGACTGGCAGGGGACACAGTCCTGTGGGGCAGAAGTCATCCTGTGACCAGTGTCAGTCACTAGCTCACAGCAGAGGCCTGCACAGCCCTGGTAAGATCAGCAGAAACGAGCCCAGTGACCATAACTGGCCAGCCGAGCTGTAGGCACATCAGAACTGCTTTTCGTTTGCTTTAAATGTTTACTTAGTGCGTAGACAGATTACTGGGTCTCATTTTGGAAGATTCACACGTGCACATAACACACTCAGATCTTTTCACACTTCATCATCCCCTGTCCCCCAGCCTCCTCTATATTATATATTTGGGGGTTCAACACACATAATGTATTTTGACCATATCTATTCTCCTATAACTTGCCCTTCCACCTCCCTCATTTTCTCTCTCTTGTCTAATAGTCTCCTTTCTACTTTCATGTCACATCTTTCAGGTTTCACAAGGAGGAAGAGAACATGTGGTATTTGTCTGAGTCTGGCTTATTCTGCTCAGCATGATAATTGATGATCCCTGGATCCATCCATTTCTCTGCAAATGACAAAGTTTCATGCTTCCTGACAGCTGAGTATTACTCCACCGTGTGCACGTACCACATGTCCTGTCTCTGTTCACCTGTTGATGGGGACCACGGCTGGTTCCAGAACTCACTGTGACGTGTGCTCTGATAAACGTGGGTAGGCAGGATCTCTGCAGTCTGCTGGCTTTTATCCTCTTTAGTTCCTGTGGGTGGGCACGGAGTGGTGTAGCTGAATTAAATGGTAGCTCTCGTTTCTGTGTTTTGAGAAACCTCCCTGCCGCTGTCACTCACAGTGGCTGTACTGATTTACATTCCCGTCAGCAGTATAGAGGGTTCCTGCCCCCATATCCTTGCCAGCACTTCCTGTTTCCTGTATGTCTGATGGCAGCCATTGTTGACTGGGATGACACAGTGCCTCAATGTGAATTTTAATTTACATTTCCCTAGTGGCTAAAAATGTTTAACATTCTTTATCTACTTTCCAACCATTAGTATTTCTTCTTTTGAGAAGTGTCTGTTTGATTCCTTTGTCCATTTGGGCTACTCATTTTTTTTTTAATGTTAAGTTTTTGAGTTATTTACATATTCTAAATAGTAATCTTCTGTTGGAAGAGTAGCTGGCAAATATTTTTCTTGCATTCTGTGGGCTGTCTTTCATGCTATTAGTTGTTTCTCTTGCTGTGCAGAATCTTTTTAATTTGGTGTAGTGCTATCTGCTAATTCTTGCTGTTACTTCTTGCACTGTTGGAGTCCTGTTCATGAAGTCTTTGTGCTTATGACTTCAAATGTTTCCTCGATATTTTCTTGTAGCAGTCTCCAACCTACTTTCAATTATTTTTTGTATAGGGTGAGAGACAGGGATCTAGTTTGAATTACAATTGCCTATCCAGTTTTCCCAGCAGCATTTGCTAAAAAGGCTGACTGTTTACCCACATGGATTTTTTACTCATTTGTCCAGAATGAGATGGCTGTAATTGTGTGGGTTCATTTCTGTGTCCTCTGCCCTGTTCCCTGCCCTGTGCCCTGTGTCTATTTTTGTGCCACTGTTGTTTTTATTAGTATGGCTTTGCAGTATAACTTGAATTTGAGTATTGTGATACCTCCAGCCTTGCTCTTTTTTCTCTAGGATTGCTTTGGCTATTAGGAATCATTTGTGTTTCCACATGAAATTTAGGATTTTTTTTTCTGGTTCTGTGAAGAATGTCATTGGTATTTTGATGGGATTGCTTTGAATCTGTAAATCACTTTCAATAATGTGACCATCTTAACAATATTAATTCTGCTAAACTTTGAACATGGGAGGTCTTTCCATCATCTCCTTTTCAATTTCTTTCTTTAGTGTCCTTAAGTTTTCACTGTAGAGGTCTTTAATCTCCTTGGTTAGACTATACTTAAGCATTTTATTTTTAAAATTATATTTAATGGAATTATTTTCTTGATTTCTTTCTCAGCTAGTCCACTGTGGTATAACTATGATGACCATTTTAAGAACTTTGATCAAGAAAAAGTGTTCAAGAGGCATCTTAGAATATAAAGGAATAAAACTTCAGACACCCAGTACTCAGCATTTTTTGCCCGTAATACAGTCCTTGGCCAAGGCAGAAAGAGAAAGAGGGGAAGAGAAGGGAGTGGGGAAAGGAGAGGGAGGCAGAGATGGAGACAGACAGACACAGAGACAGACAGATTGGTAGGACAGAAGCCCCTCAAAGGCAGTAACCTCATAAAATCACACACAGACACACACACCCCTCCTAAAAACAGAGACAACCCCTGACTGTTGATGTTAAGTCCTGGTCTCATTCTGAGATAAAATCCCCTGTGAAAGTTTTCCAAAGCCTATCCCCAGTAAACTCTGCAGTGGGATTAAGAGCAGCTTTTGGCCCATTATCATCCAGTGCACTTGTACTCAGTAGCTTTCTGTCACTTTGATAAAATATCTGAGACCATGGAAAGGAGGTTTGAAGATTCAGTGCAGGATCAGGCGGCGCCCCTGCTCTGGCCTTTGTGAGGCCCTGACAGCAGATGGCAGTCACTCTGGGTAATGTCTGAGGGTCCCATCCTCTCAGTCAAGCCCCCAACCGGTGGGGACACAGATTTACTCAGGACCACTGAGCTATAAACAGATATTCATCCCCCACTTCCCTGCAGTGGGAAACTCAAAGTCTGTCTTACCTTCATGTCTCATAAAACTATGTATTTTACAGTATTAGATGTGTGTTTTGTTTACTTTAGAGTTTCTTTCTATCAAGATAATTAACACTTACCCACCTACTGGAAGCATCAACATTTTCCCTCTGCCTTTTCTGCCCTCAGTGTTTAATGAGGCACCTTCATATCTTCAAGTCTTCACCAAGACCAGTCTTTGAAGTCTGAAATTTGCTGTCATTTTACTCTCTTTGTGTTGATGAGAATTTGCAGTAGAACACACAGTTTAGATGATGTGACTCTGACTCAGAACTCAAGGTTTCTAACAGTTTAAAATGCTTATATGATATGTTGGTCCATCGGCAGGTATATTCGTGAAGTACAAAGGTAATTAGAAACATTGCAAGTATAATCAGCTACCTAACTGAGTTCACAGAAACATGTGCTGTTACAAATGTCCACTTTGGTATTTAGCAGTTTTCAAATTTATTAGCAGTTGTCTAAGTTTCCCATAAACATTTTAACTCTAAATTCTGCATCATCACTAACATTTGAAATTGAACTGTTACATACTTGTCATTAAAAAATTCCAGCTTCCACAGATATAGTTATACAGGAAAGTGCAAGCTCAAGATAAACTTGGTTTGTTGTTGTTGTTGTTGTTTTGGGTTTCTTTTTGTTTTTTGTGTTTTTTTAAATCCAAGCTACCTAACCCATTTACAAATTTATTTATGGCAGAAGAAAAGGTCTATTGTTAATGCAGAATTTCTAAAATACTGCTCATTGGGATAAATATATTAGAGTGAAATGATCTCATCAGGAAATTTAGAGAGATCTCTTAACTTATCTAAGATTCTGATTAGTAAGCAGTGTATGTTGGGTGATCTACACAGAATCACATTGCTTCAAGGTAACTCCTTTCTCGTTAGGTGATGCAAATTTGCTTTTTAGTGATTCCTTATAATGATCAATATAAAATAATTTACCACTATTGTCTTAGCAACATGCACTGAAAGAAGTGAAATTTGAAAATGAAAGCCATGCCTGAAGCACAAAGGGCAGGAGCTACACAGGAATGAAGTCTGCCTTTATGGGAAGGTGTAACCATTACCTGGTGAGCAATTATGAGGCTGTCTCCTTACTCTCACCAATTAGAGCCCCAAATGGGTATTTTCTTATGCCAATTTGACAACCTCAGAATTGAGTTCACATGAATTAAAAAAAAAAACTGTCCCTTCCCTGCAGCTTCTCCTATCGCAGTCATCTCTAAGTCTTTATGAACTGGCGCAGTCAAGGTACCCTGATAAAAGGAAGCACAGTGTTTAGCATCACTCTAATTAGAAAGTTCAAAGGGCCGTGAAACATTACCTAATTAAACCTCACAACTCAGAGAAGTGAGAGGAGGTTCACCCATTACCCTGATTCGCGGGAGAGAGATTCTGAGGTGCTGGGAGGCTAACTCATTTCTCAGTTTCACAGTGATGAGTCAGAGGTGAGGCTGGGAACGACACCAGCGCTGTGGCCCTGCTGTGAGAGTGACACCGTGGAACTGCTTATGCAGGGGCATCACTCCCTCAGCCGGCAGTGACCTGCTACACAAACAAGAGTCACTGCCATGGAATTTGTATGGACGCACGGGTTTTTCTGTAGAGCAGAAAAACGTTCCTCAGCAGGTCTGCTCTGCAGAGAGCCACGTGGCGGCTGAACACATCCCGGTTAAGTTGAGCCAAATTAACGGGAAGGCTGCCTTCCTCCAAGGGTTTCCTGTTATTCCCAGGGATTCTCAGGAAGTATTTACAGACCTGAGAGTCAGTGGCAAAACGGCCCAGCGCCTCTTGTTCTTGGCTTTCTCCCTGGCTTCCTCAGTTCCTATCTGACCTTTTTCTCCAGCTTTGTTTTCACTGGTACATGTCTGCAGTACATCACGATTACATCCACCATGTGGAGTCGGCACTTGTTCATAACACAACTTCTTTTTAAAACCCCTTCCTCTCCACTGTCTACCCCCTCCTCCATCTCCTGGTCCTCTTCCCATTTGTAAAAGATCTTCCTGCTTCCTGCTATCTATCTTTTATTTTATTCTTTAACCACATGTTGGGTTTCTCATGAGACACCATGCAGTGTTTAGGCTTGCATGTCTGATTTATGTAACACTGTCATCTCAAGGAACACCCATGTCCTATACACCTGTCCAGAGGCCAGAATCCCTGCCGAGACACTACCCGGATGCCCCCAAAGCTTCTGACTTGAAAACCAGAATGACGATCAGATTCCTGCAGTGCTGTGTTCCCAGCTCTTCAACTGTTACATCAGGATACAGAACCTCTTTGTACTTAGAAATCCATAGAGGACGTGGGTGTTTCCATCATCCTCTGCTCTGAACCGTTTTTCTGCAAAGCCAATGGTGTGCGACATCCAAAGGCATGGTTCGCTTTTCTTCCTCTAGTCAACATAATATTAAATTCTCTAAAACAAGGCATTATAATATCCCCTGGTACGTGAGGGTAGGAGCACAGCCCAGAGGCTGGAGGACGAAACAGTAAGAGTTCGTATCATCAGGTGCCGTGTTACACAGGATGCTAAAGTTGAGAATAGATTTCAGATAGTTTTTGTACTCTGAAAGGAAAATTCTTACTGAGTTCAGAATACAAAATGTCAAAAGAAGGAGAGGTGTGCTAGCTGAGAGAGAAGGTGAGGCCAGTGGGCAGAACATAACATGTCGGATCCTCTCAGTGGGACTGCAAAGCTCTCGAGAAAGTGTTTTATTTATGGATGTTTGTTCTTGGCATTTCTGGGGGGAGATAAAGGCTGGGGGATAAGGGCTGTCAGTTTGCTAATCTTATTCTGGATTATTTTATGTTTGGAATTCAGATATCCAGATCCACGAGGGATATTGGTCTTAATTTACTTTTCTTTCTTTTTAATGGAAAAATATAAGACAAAAAGTTATATCTTAAAAATATATTAAAAATTTTTTTCTAAGACAGGGTATCACTATATCATTCAGGCTAGCCTTGAACTCGCTTCTGTGGCCCAGGGAGGCCTCAAACTCATGGCAACCCTCCTGCCTCAGTCCCCCGAGTGAGTGCTGGGATCACAGGACAGGGGCATGCTATCATATCCAGCTGTTGTATTTTTAACTGACAAAATAATTATACAGGAAGCCAACTAGCCAGCCTTTCTGGTAAGCCTTGCAAGCCACTCAGCTTCCAGAAAGAAAAAAGTCAGCACCTCCCAAGAATCAGCCATGCTGGGACTGGGAGGATCCAACAGGAAGCCAAGCAGCCAGCCTTTCTGGTAAGCCATGCAAGCTACTCAGCTTCCAGGAAGAGAAAAGTCAGCACCTCCCATGAGCCTGTGAGCACACAGAGGAGAATCAACCCCCACCCCCACCCGACCCTGTAAGCAACCCGCTGGTTCCGAGGACAGGCTGAGTTGACAGCAACTAAGGCACATAAAGCAACTAAATGCTTGTATTGTCCGGTTGATTTTGCAGGCCTGGGGTCAGAGGTCTGAGCATCTCTTGAGAGGAGGACAGTATGCAATACAGCAAATATGGGGGATTTCCTTCCGTCTTGTCTTTGAAACCCAATATTGTTCTCACAGTTTGGCTTTGTTCTGATTGTTTTTGCTTTATTCAATATTCTGTTTTGATTGCTTTTATTCTGTTTTGGTTTTGGTTTGATTTTGCTATATCTGATGGAATGGACAACTACTGTGAAAATAATAAGATATACTATGGTAGCTATTATTGTTTTCTTGGTGTCCTGTTTTCAAGTTCTGTACCAATTTTGCTGCTTTGTTTTGATTAGCTTTGTTCTGTTTTGTTTTGTTGGATTCTATTATCTTTAAAAAGAAACTATACATATTTGTGGGGCACGATGTGATATTTCAACATATGAATCAAGTGTCCAATAATCAAATCAGTAATTATGACTAGCCATCACCTCATTTACCAGTACTTTGTGTTAGAAACAATTTTTTAAAAATCTTGTCTTCTAGCTACTTTTAAACATACAATAAATCCTTAATTATAGCCAGTCTACAGAACACCTGAACTTAATCCTCTGATCTAGTACTGTTGTTTACACCTGTTCACCAACCCTTTTATTCTTAGTGCTTGTTTGCTGTACAAACTGTTTATATTTCTCATGAGGAGTCTGTACATTTACTTAACACATCTCAACTTCTTTTTTACCCTTTCCCCTTTTAGAAAGATCAGTCTGCCTACTTTCTATCATGTATCCTTTATTTTATTCATTTTTATACTATATAAGAGAAACTATGTGATATTTAATCTTGCATGTCTACTTTATTTCACTTAACATTGTGGTCTCAAGGTGCATCCATTTTTCTACAAATGACTCGAGTTTATCTTTCTTTATGGTAGAGTACTACTCTGCTCTGTGTAGAAATGACATTTTCTTTATCCACTTGTCTCAATGGATGGACATACAGACTACTTTCAAGACTTAGTTATGATGAGTCATGCTGCTATAAACACGGGTGTGTATGTATCACTGTAATATGATGTCTCTAACTCTTTTAGGAAGATATCTAGGAGGGGAGTAACTGGGTCAAATGAAATGTCTAGTTTCAGATTTTGGAAGAACCTCCATACTGATTTCCAAAGTGGCTGTAATAGTTTACATTCCCATCACCGTGAAAAAGGATTTCTTTTCCCCTCAGCCTCAGCAGCATTTGAGTTTCTGATGATGGCCATTCTTTCTGGGAGAACCTCAGTGTTGTTTGAATTCACATTTCTCTAATGGCCAGCAGTACTGAGCATTGCTTTATGTATTTATTGTCCATTTGTACTACTTCTATGAAGTGTCTATTCCTTTTAGTTGCCTATTTTCTCAGTGGGTCTTTTATTTTGGGTGGTCTTTTTTTTTCGTTCTTTAAGGAGTACTCCAAAAATCATTCCTACAACATACTACCATTATTCCAAAACTAGACAAGGACCCAGCCAAAAAAAAGAACCATAGACCAACCTCTTAACCCAGAGAATGGAGCCTTCTCTGCGTTTAATGAGCTCCTCATTAACCCAGACAGAGTTTGCCTGCACTGCGGCTAAACAGCTTTACCAAGGCCATTGCTCAACTCCCTGCACCCAGGAAGGCCTCGTGAGGTCACTGCACAGCTGCTTAGAGGTGACTTAACACGACCATGACAGAGCACACAGGAGCAGAACGCAAGGCAGCAAAAGTGGTTGGTAACTAAATGCATCCCGGGAGTCATCCTTCTCCTTTCCTGCTCTGTTCTTTCCTGCCCTTGGGTTCCCTCCCACAGCAAAGAAACCCTCCGCGTGCATGGGCTCAGCTTTGTTCATCTTTGCACACTACAGCTCTTCCCCAGTTTCTTCTTGGGCTGGTTTTTCTAGCATGCACTTAGTGCATGCTTAGTGCAATACTAAGTTTCGTCTCATACACTTATTTGTAAGTCATTTCCAAACACCAAACATATACATGGTATTTAGGTACCCTCAACCAGTCCTGCAAGTGACTGTTCTAGATTACTATAAAGACATGGAAATGGGGCCAAGGATATACTCAGTGGCAAAGCAGCTGTCTGGCAAGGGCAAGGTTGTGAGTTCAATCCCCAGTACCAAAATTAAAAAACACATGGAAATTTAATTATCATTTAGTGTCCTGTGTAAGTTACTTTCTACATTCCTTCCCTTACTTTTCTTCAGAGATTTCCTTTCAGTGAGCAATTTCCCATGCTTTTCCTGCATTCCTGTTTAGGAGGAACCCAGAACTGTAATAGACTGAATGGAAAAGCAGGTGACATTTCTGCGCTGGGAATCATACACTGAGATGCCTACTGTGTCCTGCCTTAGAGGCCATGTGCATCTCTGACAACAGGGACTCTCCCTATCGCTCTTCACGAGCTCCCTGCCCTCCCCTGAGTCACCGTCGCCTCCTGCCCCTGCCCTGCCCCTCATCACCTTACCATGCAGCAGGAGCAAACCCTGGCTGCCTGAGCACCCGTGCTGCTTCCGGCAAATGAAGGGCACAAAGGAAAGAGGGAGGTAGGTGCAGGCACACAGCACTTCCCATGCAGACACGCACATCTGGCTGAGGTATCCCGTTTATCCAGTGATGATTAGAGTACGACCATAAGTGGTGGCTTGTATTCCCACGAAAACCTTCTAAGAATGTGCTCATAACATTATCATAAAGCAAAATTACATTTGATAAGGAAAAATAATCATTTGCTATAAATGGTCCTTTTTTAAAATTAGATGGCATACAATCACTATGTTTTGAAAATGCATTCATATACATTTGATACTAATTTTTTTTTTTTTTTTTGGTACCAGGAATCAAACTCAGGACCTTGCACTTGCCAGGCAGGTGCTTGTACCACTGAGCTATATCCCTGGCCCAGGGTACTTAGTCTTTAGTTATGATGCAAACATTTCCTCTCAATGTTTGTGTGCAGTTTTTCTTGGTTTTTACATGTATGTGTGTGTGCTGTTTTTTACTTCTAAGAAAGCTTGCTATAAATTCATGAATATAATTATTCAATGATTTTATTTTTATGTTTTGCATGCTAACTTTTCCACCAGGCAATAATTTTTATGTATGGTGTGAGGCAAAATCTAATGGCAAGAAAACCTTGGTTTGTGAGAGTAATTTGTTCTGCTCCTAATCCAAAGCGCTTGCATATCAAAGCAGTGAGAGGAAGGGAGGGGGAGGGAGGCAAGAGCCACTGGCTCAGTTATGACCATGTGACATTCAGCATCACTTACCATCGTACGACAAGACACCATTCGTGCATGGATCAGTTAGAAGATTTCTTAGAAACTCACACACCAGCTCACTCACAATCCCAGGTTGGCTATAAAAGTTTTTCTTCCCAGTGTGAAGTTCAGTGTCCTAACATGTTTGACTTGTTCGTTTCCTCAGGGTCTAAAGGGCCCACACTGTGCCCAGATTCACACGTGTGCATGCTTTATGTTTCTAGGGTCTCCTGTTTCCATCCACCGATGGACCTGCCTCTTCTTGCTCTCATGCGTACTTTTTACTAGCACTTTGTAATGTGGGATGGGATAAAACACTCCTATACACAGCAGTAACTACTGTTTCAGACCTACATTGCTTCAGTCGGTGTTCTAATTGCTTGACATGCAGTATTTCTATTAAAGTTAGATCAACGTATAATGTAGATTTCCCTTTCTACTTTAGAAATCAAAAATCTGAAGAACAGAGAGCTTAAGAAACCTAAGTTGAGTAACAGAGTCACACTGGTAACCAGTAAGAAAGCTGAGAAAGAAATTTTTTAAAAATTCTACCTTTTTATTTTTCCCACTTTATTCTTATATATAAGGTGATTATATAATTTTATGGTCCCAAATGGTACAATTTTAAGAGTAAGCTGGCCAATAATAAAAATTGCAAGTGACCAGGCATAAACATGAAATATTTCAAACAAATCATGATTTGTGGCCTTATTATGTTATCTTTTTTTGTAGAATGAAGTTTATCAGTGCTTTCAAAATCACGAGACTTTTGATGTATTAAATTTATAGGTTAATTTTGGAATAATCTACATATTTATGTGAATATATCCTTTCATCCTAAAACACAGATTAGCCCTTCATTTATTCTGACTTTCCCCCTTGATTATATAATTGTGCATATATTTATTATTTCTATGTGTATTGCTCCTATGAATTTTACAGTTTTGTTACTGCTATAAGTAAGGTAGGTTTTTACTACATTATGTAACAGACATCCGTGGATACTTCTTATGTTTATATTAGCATGTTTAGCAATCTTGCTGAATTTTCTTTCTATTGGGTCTGATATTTTATCAGACGATTACCTTGAGCTTTATGGGTAAACTACCTTCAGGCAAATACCATCTTGTCTCTGCCTTCAAGTCAGTCTTCTAAATCAAAACTGTGCATCAAAATAAACCTTGTCTCTTTGTTTATTTTACTTGTCACTTTCTTGCTGCCTGGACAAAATGTCCAGCACCTGCACCTTAAAAAAAGGAGAGGTCTTTTGGGGGGCTCATGGCTTTCAGAAGATTCAGTCCATGGCTGGTGCTCCACGGTGGAAGCAGCATGGCGGAGAGGCATGGCAACAACCATCAATGAATGAATCCTTGAGTAAGTACAGCACCCATAATCTTATCACCGTCCCAAAGCCCAGCTCTGAACACAGGAGACTTCTGTGGAGCATGTGAGATCTAAACTATAACGTGCATATCTCAGGTGTTTTGTTACAGTGACAGAAAGCTAAGATGGAGTGACACTCTTCAAATTATCCACAGATTAGATGCAAGTCCTATTATAATTGTAGGAGCTCTTTGTAAAAATATATGGTCCATGCTTTTCCTCCACCTCCTCCTCCCTCTTCCTCTTTTTTTTTTGGGGGGGGGGCGCGGGGAGAGTGGAGATGGGTGGGGATTGAACCCAGGACCCTGTGAACACTAAGCAGGTATTCTGAGCTATGTCACTGCCCCCTAAATCTATTCTTAAAATAATAAGAAAATTGATGATTACAGGGCAAGTGAATATGGATGGCTTTTAATAAAACTTCTTAAGGTGAGGATTTAGTTCAGTGGCATAAGCAACTCACAAGTGCAAGGTTGTCAGTTTGATCCCTTGTACCAAAAATAAATAAATAAATAAATAAGCCTTCCTGAATTTCCCCTACAGTATTTTGCAGTTCTCTACTGTTGAAGCTTTTCTTTCCTTCCTTTTTTTTTTGTTAAAGTTAATATGGAGTATTTTCTTATCTTTATAATTGTTCCCCTAACTTCAGTTTTTAATTGTTCATTGCTAACATGTAAGAATACAACTGGTTTTTATGAATATGTTACATCCTGAAACAATGCTAAACTCATTTTCCTAGTTCTGTTTTTAGTGGATTCTTTAGGATATATTTTGAAATTCAGTTTTAGGGGTTTTTTATT
This sequence comes from Dolichotis patagonum, assembly GCA_004027295.1. NCBI lineage: Eukaryota > Metazoa > Chordata > Mammalia > Rodentia > Caviidae > Dolichotis > Dolichotis patagonum. The sequence continues at coordinate 293,448 of PVJX010000042.1, forward strand.
CTTTTTTTTTCTTTTTCTCCTTGAAATAAAATGACTTAGAGAAAAAGAGGAAAAAAATTTCTAGAACCATTATTTAAATAACAACAGAAAAGATTTTCTGTTTTTAAGATCATAAGGCATACAAATAGACATGGCTCTACTTCTTTCCCAGCTTCGATGCCATTTACTACATTTTATAGTATGTAAAAATGCCAAAGCCAGGTGTGGTAGTCCATGCCTGTAATCCCAGCATTCAGGAGGCTGAGGCAGGAGGATCACTAAGGGTTCAAGGCCATACTGCACTACAAAATGAGGTCAAGGCCATACTGCACTACAAAATGAATTCAAGGCCAGTCTGAACTATATAGCAATACCCTGCCCCCCCCAAAAAAAAGAAAGAAAAGAAAAAAGGAAACAGTCCAATATTGAATATTAATAGTATTATTAGGAATGAGCATGGTTATCTTGTTCTTGATTTTAGAAAAAATGGCTGCCTTTCACCAATAAACATGATTGTAGTTGTGGGCATTTCAGCAATGCCTATTACATCACGAAACGCTCCTCCTAAGCGTAGTTTGCAGTGAGTTTACCTTAGAGGAATGTCAGAGGACCTGCTCTCACCTGTCGCTGGAGCCAGTGTGCTCAGCCTTTGCTGGTCATCTGGGATCCGCGCTTTGTCCACTTTGCTGGTCTGCAGTGTCCTTGCTGCTGCTGGTGTTTATGAGATGCCACGGTCTGGTTCTGGTGTTAGTGTAATGGTCTCATAGAATGACTAGGGAGGTTTTAGTTTTACTTTTGGAAGTTTGAAAAGGTAATATTAACTTGTTTTCTAACATACGGTGGATCTGAATTTCTGTAATAGCCAGAGGTGCTGAGATTCCATCTCACCCCAGAAAGAATGGCCATCATCAAGAAATCAAATAACAAGTGCTGGTGGGAAGGCAGGGAAAAGGAATTCTTCTACATTGTTGCTGGGAATGCAAACTAGTACAACTGCCTTTGAAATCATTATGGAGACTCCTCAAAAAACTAAAAGTAGAAATTCCATTTGACTCCGCTGTTCACCTTCTAGGTGTTTTCCCGAAAGAGTTAAAGTCATATTATAGTGACACGTGCATGCGCACGTGTAGGGCAGCACAATTCTCAACAGATAAATCTTGGAAACAGCCTAGATGTTAACAGATAAAGAAAATGGTATTCACATTAATGGCATAGTAGTCTGCTAAAAGAGGGATAAATCTGAGTCACATGTAGGGAAATGGATGAACCTTCAGACCATAATGTTCAGTGGAATAAATAAGACACGCAAGCTTAAATATCCTGTGGTTTCTCATACATGAAACTCAAAATATAAATAAAGAGCAAAATAAGAGATAGATAATAGGAAATGGGGAGATAGATCTTTCTTACATGGGAAGGGGGACCAAGAGTTGGAGAGAGGGCAAGGAAGGGAGGCAAAGAGAAGGAAACAGTATTAAGACATGTTGTGTCCACATACCAACTGCCCACCAGGAATGTGATCGTTATGCATTGCAAACAGGTGCTAATAAAGGTAAAAATTAAAAACTATGGGGAATTCAACAGTGAAGCCATTTCAGCCTGGGTTCTTTTAATGACAGTTTTTAAATGACTAAATCCATGTCTCTGCCAAAAGTCAACTCAGGTTTTCTATTTCTTCTTGATTAGTTTTGACAGTTTGTGTCTGTCTACAATTTGGTCCATTTTAGCATTTCCTTGTCATTATTTTTATTTTTGTAAGTTTAGTAGTAATATCCCCTTTCACTACTGATTTTATTTTTATTTTTTTCTACTACTGATTTTTTTATCTCTTTTTTTCTTGGTCAATATAAGTAAAATTTTGTAAATGTAGTTGATCTTCCCAATAAAACCCCGATTTTCAGTTTTATTTATGTATAATTTATGTTGTGTTTCACAAATCTCTGTTACAATCTTATTTCCTGCATTCTCCTTGTTTTAAGTATAGCTTGCTCTTCTGTTTCTAGTTGTTTTCTAGAACAACAATGTTCATTAATTTGAAAACTTCTCTAATGCCTGAGTTTGTAAGACATGGGGTGGAGTACGTTTTAACATGGGCTCAATTCATCATTACCCACTGGGCAACCACACACACAATTTCTTTACATAAAGTGTTCCATGCTGTCTACCACCTAGTATACTCAGCATATATGACATATATGTCATACGTGCAGAAGTATCATTTATCCACATAGAGAGTGGAAACACACTCCGTGAGGTGACAGATTTTGACATCTGTGAAAGCTGCTGAAGTAGGTACCAGGTCGGACAGCACACTCCCTCCCTCAGTGGGTCCAATATGCTGGTTTCTCCCCAGAACCTGATCAGATCTGTTTCTCCGCTTCATTTCAGACATTGTAGCTGGCTCAGCGTTAGGGACCGTGTTGCATGAACAGTAACTTATGTCTTTCATCTCCGTACTTACACACAGTGAAGCACAACACTTGTATTGGAAGCAACTTGCAGTAGCTATGTAAAGGATGAATGTATTTGTTCTGCCATCTTATGTTAACTCATCAGTATAACATAACTGTTGGGTAACATAGCATTATTATTTAAAATGTTCTTTCTTGCTGTCTTCATGTTGCTTTAAAATATTATCCAGTGTAAGTTTTAAGTGCGATTGCTATGCCATTTCTCTTACTACGTGTTTTAGAGACATCAAAGATTTCTACTGCATTCTCACGAAACTACCTCAGCATTTACTATGGGCTGGCAAAGGGCGGAGAGTGCAGGCAGCACGGACTGTGGTACCTGAGCAGAGTGAGCATTACCCGCTTCTTCCAGACATCTCAGTACACCGAGGAATGTGCTTTTCTGCCTGGCACTGATTCAACCAGTAAGAATCAACCAAAAAAATCAAAGTCAGCAACACAAAACCCACAGCAAAATTTAACAACAAAAGAATTAGAACAACTCTCAGAAATTTCCAGTTTTAATACTAGGCACATCACAGCTCGCTGTATAATGCAAGATAAGCCCTCTGATTCTCTGAAGATCTAATGCAAGATTAATGAATATCTAACCCATGAAAACATCTCAAATAGAAATACTTTATAAACTGTTCACTAACTTTTCCCAACATACAATATACACCTGTCCACGTATCCATTTTATAAGCACTTATTATACAAAATCTTATTTTACTATGCAAAATTCTGTCTTAGTACTGGAAATTCAGATATTTAAAAAAAAAAAACCTATGGTCCATTTAGGAGCTCATTGTCCCCAAAGAGATCTGTCAGTTATAACAGAGTACAGGACCGTGCTGCAGAAATGTCCATGGGACAAGGAAATCACCCAGGAGAGGATTTACGGAGGGACCCAGAGCCCAGCTTGTGGCAGCGAGGGGACATTTTCCAGAGGCCTGCACTGGTTCGTGACAGAGGTCTTGAAGGGCACCGGGCAAATGAAGTGAGACACTTTTTCCAAACAGTGGAACCACACACAACACAAAAACCACGGACTTCCAGTCAACTTGAAAGCCTTGCAGAACAGAGCGAGGGTGGCGGAGCGCAGGATGCTTCCTGAGGGCAGCGCAGGGGCTAACGCTGGTGTCTGAACACAGTCACCCATGAGGTGAGGCCTCAGTTCATTTCCACACATGCATCTGAGAGGAGAGGAAGCCTGGGGCACCTTCAGGTGACCGCACTCTGAACAGGCCTCAGAAAAAATCATGCGAATCAAAGGAATGATCTTCGAGGTAAAAAGGCTTATTAAAAACAAGCAAAGTGCCGAAATATGTCAGATGTTTCTTTTTAAAAAATGAACATGGGTGGACTGAGGAGAGTGCCCAGACTGTCCCTCAAATATGTCGTGGACCTTCATGGTTGACATCTGCCACAACCATCTCTTTCCGGGCAGCCTCGGGGGAGGAGAAGGAGGTAGTATGCGCTCATCTGGGAACAGACGTAGCCTGTGCTCAGGGAATTTGGGATGCCCATCTGCAAAACCGAAATGTACTGTAATAAAAATATACAAGGAACATGAAATGTATCATGGAGCGGTGCTGGATAAAGCCCTTCATACGGATTTTATTCAAAAGAGGTAAATTGCGTGTGGTGTCTAGTGCACACAGAGGAATTCTCACTCATGCTGACTTGCCATTATTTTTAGGGATATCTTGATTTAATACCCTAGGGAAGATGTATATTATAATGTATTTGTGGGTGTCCATGTATAAGTGTTACAGAGAAAAAGAATCTTCCTGGTTTTCTTCAAAATAAATGTAACTCTGAGTTGTGAAACACACACTGCAGAAACTCAACAGAAACATACTGCAAAACACCTGCCTTTCCAAAACAATTAAATCGCTCATCATTGGTATTGATTAGTATCTTGATCTACATGGCAACTACCAGTAAACTACTAGGAATGAATTCTCCACAGTCTGTTTGCTCAGACAAAAGCTATGATTTATCTGAATTTGTTCCACCCACAGTGGCGAATCCCACGCTCTGTATTACACTCATTGACTCTCAGGTTTTGTAACAAAGGGAAAATATTTAAATAAGAAATTTTAAACTAATCAAGCCAGAAACAAATTTGGAGGAAATGTGCTTAGACGGAAGCTGGGGGCACGAGGCAGGAGCCCTCCTATGGCTGAGTGAGTGGGTGTCAAGAGCAGACTGCCCAGAAGGCTGCTCAGGGCAGCACCATCGACGTGTGCCAGTGAGTCCTCCCTGCTCAGTGCCCTCCGCTGGGACCGGCACCAGCCCTGGAGCAGGCAGAGGTGACAGCCAGCTCTGTGCAGTGCACCTCACCCACTCCTCTGTACCAGCAGTTACAAAAGAGCAGATGTGTCCTTTTGAGCCCTGAATTCTTTTCGATTTTCACTCTTCATGGATGCTAGCTAGCTAGTGTCACAAATGACTGACCACAGATCTAATAAAATCCTTTGAGTTTTGCCAGGCGGCACAGGTCTGGAAGTAGCACACACCGCAGTGACGATGACTCCACCCTCACTGCTGCCACAGTGGAAAGCAAAGCTGCAGACCGCCATCGCTTCTCAGCGGCCTCTCTTCCTCCTCCTTGCCTTGCCTCTGCGCTCTGCAGCCGGGCTCCGAGTCACCGGCACTGCTGTAGTGCCATCTTAAGGCTTCTGAAGTGGAGGTGTGGACAAGGTGCGAAGAGAAGCCAGGGCTGGATGGGTCCCCTTAGGTCATGTGCCTGCAGAAACCCTCCTCACCTCCTGGGGAAAAGGCCTGATGCCAAGATAAGCACTTGACTTCTAAAGAGGACATTTACTGATTCAACAGCGAGGTGCTGAGGTGCTGATGCTGAGAACAAAATTCTTTGGTGGATTAAGAAATGCAGAGACGGATAAGACTGGAAGCTGACTGCGGGAAGTCCAGGGTGGCAGGAGCCACCTGAAGCTGTCTCCCATTGTTCCTCAGTAGCTCCACCATCCCAGGGCCTTGTGTTTCTATGTTCCTTCTCCTCTTTTATTATTCTATTATACTGCGAGATTAAAGGTAGGATCGCTGGGAAAGGATTTTCCTACTTTAATCAGGGGTGCTCATGCTCCCCCACATTCAGGTTGTCATGAAATATTTACATTTTCTGCAACACCGAGGCATATTTTATGCCTTACAGGAACATTACGTGGCTTTTTACAACTGTAAGCTGACACTTGATAGGGTCTCCTACAAAGTAAGACCTATTAAAAAATTAGTAAACTGACAAAGAGGTAAGTCTATCTATGGTGGAGAAGAATGCCTTCAATCTCCTCTTCGGCGAGTCTCACTTATTAGAGTGAGTCACTTAGTGGAGTGATACTCTCTATCTGAAAACACACAATGACCTTAAGCAGGTGTCCAATCATCTACTGATACACTAAGAAAAACAGAAAGCTGTAGGCACCATTGTGTTAGATATGGATCAGACACTCCAGAGATCTTATTTTGACAGAGATAATCATTTACTAGCAGGAGGGGAGGTAGTTTTCCATCTATACTTGATGTGTTATGAATACCCTGACCAGACCCTCCAGGCTGTCCAGTGGCCAGCACAGGTGTAGAAGGATAAAAAGCCAAGGTGAGACCACAGGGAACAGACTGACGGCTGGGTAAAATTACAGAACGCACCCACGGATAGAGAACTAGTTTTTAGAGAAGGTGGGTAATGAGTTAACTGGTTCAAAGCAACGGCAGCCAACACAGGCCTAGAAACTTAAGTAAGATTTAAGAAAATCATTTCTTCTTGCTTTAGAAAGTATTTCAATAATGAAATTATAGGTAGGAGAAATACGTGATTGCTTTAAACCAGGTTCTCCAAGGAGGTGGAGAAATATGACAGAGACAAGAGCCCGTGAGAATGGAGATGGGACCCAGGATTTGGCGAACCGGCCAGGTCACATCCTGCAAATAGCTGGGGCAAGGTGACAGGTGCCACGCACACTGGACACGAGGGAATGACAAGTATGAGGTGACCAAGCTTCAAGAAATTACCATTTTTTTCTACCTATGATCAAGCAAAGTCATTGCTGAAGCAAGAAAGGGCCACGCTTCCTTGGTGCTGGCTACGCACAGAGGCAAGAAAGCAGTGTCTAGAGCCAACCAGCGCACCTCATGTACGACACTACTGGATTGTTCAGCCCCCACACACAAGCCAGCCTACCCCAGATAGCTTTATCTGTGCCTTCGGCCCCGCTCCCCCCCACCATCCCCGAGCCACTTCCAAACCTATTGCCCCAGATAAGTGCTCACTTCCGAACTCCAATGCACACGTGCCAGCCGTCTACTGGACTTTCCCACTGGAATATACCACGAGGGTCTCAAACTGAACAGGCTCAGATGAAACACAGCATCTCCTCCAACAAGCTCTCTCTCTCTCTCTCTCCTTTCACTTCCATTTTATGGGCCCTTTTCTGTGAAAGGTAACACCATATGCCCAGGCTCCAGTCTGTCTTTCTCTCTACTTACCATTTCTCCTCTCTTCGCCCTCCTGCACTACTTCAGAACCACATCAACACTACTTCCAGTTTCATCTCAGCCCAGAGGCCTTTTAAAAGCTTAAATCAGTCTGTTACTCCTCTGCTTACAGCAACATAAAGGCCGCCCATGCCCCTGCTGTATAAAATCCAAATCTCTTGGTTTTATGCTGTCCAAACCCTTCTTAGATGTTCAGCTGCATCCTTCATTACTCTCAGACGGGCGCCTGTCAGTGTTATGGTCTTAGCATTTTTAGTCATAAGCTGCCAAAAGCCCCCTTTCCTTTTATTTTGCCCCATTAATTTTTGTTCATTCTGTGAGACAGGGCCCAATCACTCAGTCTTCATGTTCGGTGGAACATAATAACCACCCCTCCTTCTCTAGTAACACACTCTGTTTTTTCTCTCAACAGGCAGACATTTACCTAAATGCCCACCACACACATGCAGTAATATCACACTAACTGTATGACATGAATTTATTTATACATCTTTTTCCTCTGCTCGTCTCTGGCCTTGACAAGCTTTGAAAACATACTTTACATAATTCATTTTTCTAGAAGCTAGTAAAGGGACTAACATCTAGTCACATTAATATAGGCAGGGAACACACATTGTACTACAGCACTGTTTACAGTAGCAAAATTTGGAAATAACATCTATATCCATAAACAGAAAATAGTCAGTTGAGTATTAGATACCTAGTGCTGCCCGCATGAACCTGGGAAGAGCTCTAAGTCACAGTGCTAACAGGAACAAAGCAATCTGCAGGAATATACCATATATCGAGACAGTCAGCACACGTAACCATATTTGGCTCTTAGGAATCTGGGTGGTGATTATACAGGCGTTGACATTATTCGTTCCTTACTTATATGCATATTTTAAGTATTTCATAATATAAACCCGCTGGAGACTTAGCCAAAGAAATCTATAAAGAGACAATGCCAAGGGCTTGAGCTGTATCTCGAAAGATACTTTCCCACACTGCGCTGACATCCATATAAGCAACCAGATAGAATTATGACTAAACAACTTCTCACTTAACTATGTATAATACATTATTTTCAGTACCAAGGATTGAACCCAGGGCCCCTGTCCTTAGCTACATCCCTAGCCTTTCTTGTTTTTACCCCTCCACCCTTTCTTAGGCAGGATCTGTTTTGGCTGGGCTCTAACTTGTGCTCCTCTTACCCTAACCTCCTACTATGCATTTCTACCCAGGGAAGAAAGCTCACTGATCGAATTGTTTCTACTGCAGAAGTTCTCTTCACTATCACACTGAATGCTTGCTTTGCTCATTAAAAATCAGAAGCAGAGCGACAAACCAGGAAGGGGAATGGCACCCTCTGCTCCGTGCGCTGTCACCACAGCAGAAGCCCTTGGGGAGGAGGAGAGGATGGTGCCCTCTGCAAAAACCTTGCCATTACAGAAAGTTTAGAAAAAATTACAAGGGTTTTTAATTAAAGGAAGTGAATAAACCCTTGGGATGATTGTTGTGCTCAATTTTGGAGGAATGCTTTTGCTTATTTGAGGCTAATAGGAGTCCAAGAAAAATGTAAGCATTTGTGTGTCTGTATCACCCAAGTAACAGCAACTAAAGGAGTATTTTGGTGCTAGGGGATGAACTTTAGTGTGTTTGCATTTACCATGGTGTAATGTGAGGCATGCAGAGAGTCCCAACACCAGAGACCAGGAAAGGAAATGCCTTCCACCGAGCATTAGTTCCCTGGGAGGCACTTAATCCTAAGAGCAGCCGTGACACTGGGACGCCTGCCTCCACTGCACAGGCGTCACAGGCTATTTTGTTAACACCAAATTGAAATGGAAACCAAGTCCTTTCACCTTAAAGGTCTTTGTCCTTCACTACCACATCCTACCTGCTTCCCAGTTCTTTCCCCTTTGGCCACAGGCTCCATCTCCTCCGGCGTCCCTGCCTCTTTGTCTCATGTCACAGACCTATAGAACAGACACAGGTCAAACACACATGCTCTTTCTGTGGTCACTAAACCTTCTCAATAACATGCCTCGTGTGTACATTGGTTATACACAAGGCTTAACTATTGGTTTTGTTTTTTGAGAATATAAGTGGCCATTAATAACCAAATACAGGATTGAAGACCAATATGATACACATTCTCGGCACTGTGTACAAATAATCCTAGGTGTTTATAAAGATATTTAAAGTCATTTACTGTAGTATTCATAGTAGTGGACAACTGGGAACTCTCTAAATGCCCCATATCCAAGAACTGAAGGAATAAATAATAGTATGTCCGCAGCACGGACTAGTTCGGAGTCATGAGAAGAAACAGGTGTGTGCAGGGTGAGAGTTGTTTGAATATCTGAGTTACTCTAAATATGGCCTAGTGGAAAGACGACAGAAAACCCTGCCGTTTGGTCTCCTTGGCTGGGGTTTCCCTGCCTCTCCAGGGCCCTGTTTCCTGGGCTTTGGCAGGACAACCGACCTGTGGAACTCAAGCGTCCCACTGCCTCACATGCAGGAATGAAATGCGTGGGTCACAAGCGATTTAGTTCCGCGGGTCACAAGCAATTTAGTTCCTCACTTCACAGTGAGAAGTGCGGGTAGGGAGTGGGGAGCAGGAGGGCAGGAGTGGTCCTGGCCCAGGGCCTCAGCCTTCTGGCTCCTCCCACAGAGAAAGAGGCAACTGGGGCTTTTCCAGGAGACAGCAGAATACACTGCCCTGAACAAATAGTAATGTCATCCTGAGAATCCTATCTCAAGCCACAAGGCGGTTTTTAGGCAGTTGGACTCACTTGTGAGTCACTTCTAGGTTCATTCTCATTCATGTTTATGATGGTCAGAGAACTCAGACACTGTATCAACAGAATCCAAAAAGCATTTAATTATGTCGTGCTGTAGTTTAATAATCCACGGGCTTGTTACTTTTTAAATCATTGTTTAAATTTTCATATATGGTAGCCTAAGAAGGACAAGCATGAATGACTGACACAAAACATTTATTGAGTGCTGACAACATAGCAGACACACCGAGCTCCTTCTCTGTGGATGGGATGGTGTCACGAGCCCTGGGAAAGAAAGGCCAGGACACCTCACCCCGTGAAGGAGGAGTCTTAGATCAGACGATGGGTGAGTTGGCCAAGGTTCCCCATCAGAACGTGGCAGAGCCGAGGTTTAAGGCCTGGAGTTCTCACCTTGAGTGGCCTGTGTGTTTATTCTACTCTGTATCAGTTAATATACTTGACAGAAGTGAGATCCATGGCAAGTTTAGGAAGCAAAGAACCCAAGTGGAGAAGCAGAATGTAGAGCTAGAGCGGCAGGGCTGGAGACAGAAATAGGACATGGGAGGGACAGTAAGACAGCCACAAGAGGTGCTGGCATCTGCCTGGGAGGCTGCTGGACTGGAAGCAAGCCAGTCACCCGGGGAGCCAAGTCCCCTCCCCGGGTGCATGAGCTGCAGACAGAGGGGCAAACGGCTGCAGGCCCCACCCCGGGACTTCTCAGTGAATAGCACTAATCCTGCTCCGAGGAGGCAGAAGTCCACCGCGAAGAAATTGTTCTTAGAACACAGGATGATGCCTGCTGGATCTGATGTGGTCTTGGGAGAAACAGCAAAAGGGCATTAGTAGGTCACGCTGTATTTTGGGATGAATAAGTATGAATATTCCAAATTACTCCTCTGAATTGCCACTCATCTTGTTTTAGATTACCGTGTCCGTCATTAAAAGTGTTGTAAGTAGAGACACTAGAATTGCATCTGCAAAGGTTCATTCATCACGCTGAAGCGGTGGCCTAGTGAACAAAAGAGTTTTCATCACTGTGATTCTATATGGGAGACGGCAGGCAGTGGCCCTGACTCAACAGCTCATCTCCCGAATGAACCCAGTCCCGGAGACTTCACTCAGATGAGTGCAGGGTCTAGGAGGCCGTGTCTGCATAAGGTTTGCCTCTCCTGCCTAGTATGAAGGTTGCAAGAATGTTTACCAGCTTCACCCTATTTTCTTGTAGCATGAGCTAGACGACCCGCAGATCCCCTGGTGCCACCTTCCAATAGACGTATTCGAGCTAGCTGCGCCTTCCTCCTCCTCGGTCCCCTGGAAGGCTGCCCTTCAGCTCATGCTCCCCGCTGCAGCCTCTTGACTGTCTCCCCTCTTTCTTCTCCCTTCTCATAATCCCTCACTTTTAACATCAAACTCAAATCGGCCCGCTTATCCCCTTAATGTCACGAACCACTGTTTATGGATAAATATTTCATTCTTAAGATTTAATTAACTAGGCATAGTTGTTCCCCAAATAGAGCTACACCACATAAATCACCAGTAACTAGCATAATGATTTTATTGTTTTGAAAGTACCTTAAGGTGTATCAGCTAAGTCTATATGGATTGGAGGCAGTGCTTGTTCCATTTATAATCTCAAAATCAACGCAGCCACATTAATTAGGCAGCCACCAGGAGCCAGGTATCATTCTGAGTCTGGTACCTTGGTACGTGAATGCTTGGGTTTGGTTTGCAAACAGAAATGTTTGGCAAAATCTTATTTTTCTTTGTAGACTGCATCAACTAATGAACATGACTTTGGCCACCTTTCCCACACAAACACAAATATGGCCATCTTTTCCAGAATCATAAAACAAATTACGTTTGTGAACCAAGGTGCCATTGCAGCTTAAAAAGGAAACTGTCAGGCCTATCCCTGATGTAGCCTTCTGCAGGTGACAGACAACTACAAACATTACATGCCATCCCTGCTTTATTAAAGTGTCCCAGGACCTGACTCATTCTCTCTGAACCAATCAGTGGCTTTGAGTAGACTTGAAGCCTTTTATTTCTAATTGTGTGAGCATGGTCCGATGTTCATATCTGAGTCTCTAACCTAAGCCTAAATTGTGTTTTAGGGGAGGTGCTTAAAAAGGGCTATACAGTTACTACACATTATTAGTCCATGAGAAATTGGAGGGTTGCAATTACTATTAGCATATGCTAATTCGGGCATGCCTCAGGATCTTCACACCAGGACTTTTCCTTTTCCTTTTTTCTTCTGCAAGCCCATTTCGAGATTGCATCAGCGCATTCTTTACTGTCATCTCTGAAACTTCATCAATCTTTCTGACACCTCGCGAACTCCTCCTCCTCTTCCTTCCGCTCTTCCCAGCTCCTGGATTGGGCTGCTGCCACAGATGCTGATGCCCGCCCGGTGATGACACAGTCCGGCTCGCCCTGCTGCAGCTGCCTCTGCCATTAGATTGCTATCGCCGCCTAAGGGACCTGCGGCTAATTGCATTTGTTCATTTCCCACACAGTGCACTGTGTGATCACCTTGGTGACACTTTGTTCCTAATATCTGGTTATGTGGAAGTTTTTTTTCACTAACTCATGTTTGGTCTGCTTAATGAATGAAGTGGAAATCAGCAATATTTAGTCACTTCTCATAAAGCCTCCATCTGCTTTCCTGAAATTTCTTGTTCACCAAATACTTCTTTCTCTGGGCTGAGGGCAGGGCTGCCTGAGGACAGTATCCTGACATCCGGCACATGTCTGTGTCTAGACAAGTCATGACCAGGGGAACCCAAGCAGGGGACAAGGCTGTTCCCACCATCTTCCCTCAAATGCCTCTGGAAAGGACTGGAATGGTTTGTGGTCAATGCCTTGTATCTAAAATCACTGCTCTCTGACCACAGCCCTAAATCAGAGGGCCCCAGTGGGACAGCTGCAGCACAGGGCCGGCCTCTGCTGTCACACCCAGGGATGTCCCCTTCCTGGTTCCTCCTCTGTGAAGTGCGGGACAGTGTGGGAAAGTGTGATGCTTTGGTTTCCTTCCCTCCCTTTATTTTCTTCTTCTCCCTTTCCTCTCTCCTTTTGAAACACCACACACTGATTTAGACATTTACAAAGGAAGCAGTAAAAAGTCTAGGATGGGCACAGTGTTGGCATGGTAACTCGTGACAGCAAGCATGCTTAGCCACACAGGAACGTCGGCAAGGCTCCCGAAGGCATGCAGCCACCCATCTGTCATTTGTTCCAATGGAAGGAAACAAAACCCAGGCACAGCTGTGTGCGCAGCATTTACCCCACAGGAAGAAAATACTCTCCCAGGATCACAATGGATAAATGGGAACCAAGAAACCTGCGCCATGTTGCTTAGGAATTGTTGACATAGTTGCTGACAAACAACAGTGTTAGAACACAATGTAAACTTCATTCTGTAAAAGAGAAGGAAAATTATTCTTCACTGCCAATTCTAAGCTGTGTGTGTGCCCATGTGTGTGTGTGTGTGTGTGTGTGTGTGTAAGCAACTGTGGTAGCATTTCACCTGCCTTAATCCATGGTCTGAAGCACACTATTACAGTGGAGGCAAACCTGCAGCATGCATGCCACAGAGGGCCGTTTATTAGTTTTGAAAGCTATAAAAGTTTCGCCATCACTGCTCTGTTGCCTCCCTAACCATATCTGATTTCTGTCAACCCCACTCAAAACTTTTCATTTGCTGTTACTGAATATAACTTCTTCGCTATAATCAGGTATACCCCCTTTTCTGATGACCACTGGAAAGGGCCTGTTTCTACGTTTATTCTGTGAGTAGAAAATTACTACTCCTTGTAAACCACAGTTATAGTCTGGGTTCCAAAAATGACTGACATAAAAACAAAAAATTGAGTTAATTTGGTCGAAAGTAATATGAACTATCAGTATTTTCCTCTTCAAACTTTATTTCTTCTGGAACTTTTACCCTCCCTACATAGTTAGTAAATGCTCATAAATTCGAGTTTAAAGTCTAGACATTGTCAGTAACATCTAATTGACAAGCAAAACAGTAAAAGCTCTCACCCCCACCTCGGGTAAAGCAGGAATTGTTAGAATTGCCTACAAAATAGAAATGCTGTGTGGCAAGAAATAAAGGCAGACATGAAGGTTAGAACTGTTTCATGTGTTTAAAGATAAAACAAGTTAGGGGAAAACCAGGTCCATTCAGTGAACTGCTCTGTTTCTAGTCCGACCTCCCTGCAATCGGTTCTCCCTCACACACCTGTGTGAGCTTGCGTGCTCAGGAAGTGTCCGTTCACCACTTGTAGCATGCATGACTCCTCATCACAGCTGTCAAGGTCCCACCTGAACTGACTGTGGCTACCCTCCCAACCCTGTTCCCTGCGCGTATCCCGCCTAGGAGATTAAACTCGAGTTCTGTGCACTGGAGCACACAATGTGGGCTCCTCTAGCACTTCTGTGTGTGCTCTTTCCTCTGCTTGGAAGTTTCTCCTCCCAGTGTTTCCTAGATCCGTCCGTGCCTTCCCTCCATACAGATCTGTGCCAGCAGTGTCCCTGCAGGACACAAAACCCACCTGTGACCCTCACAGGAAGAGAAATTCCTGAAGGAACTGTCCAGGGTGGGGGCACTTTCAGGGTTAAGAGAAGCACGGGGCTGCTGAGAGGCTTGGAGACTGGAAACGTGAGGTGCTTGTGCCACCCTTGAACCCGAAGGGAAGGTGGAAGGAGCCATGTCCCTGCAGCTTGGTGCGCCACCAGCAGAGCCACAGACACAGGAAGAAGTGGGAAGTGTGGAAAAGGAAAAGGAAAAGGAGAGGAGAAACAGCCTGTCCTACCCTTCCTGTCCTCCTCCCCTGGAGCTCTCGGGGTGCCCGACCTTGCCAGGAGCCAGTGACGTGGAAACACTTTCTGGGTCATGGCAGGGCAGGGCAGGGTGGAGCGGAGGTCTGCTAGGCAAGCAGGAAATGATCAAGGCCAGGACCCTATGCCAAAGGCCACCTCCCTGAAGAGCCTTACAGGTCTAGACGGCACCCCATGCCCACTGTTCCACCCCAGCTCAGTCACACGTTCATCTCTACTTGGCATCACACTGCGCTGTTCATTTATCGTCTGTCTCTTCCTCTAAAATATAAGCTCCAGACACATGCCTTGGCAGGTGGACAGACAGGAACCCTGAGAGCCAGGCTAGCTGGGCCCCAGGCACACGGGCACACACATGCCTTTGGAGGACTGGTACCGACAGGACCCCTGAAACCCAGGACAGCCAGGCCCCACACAGGTGGGTACAACAGGTCTTTGGAGGGCGAGACCAGCAGCACGGAAGTGTGTGAAGCAACAGCAGGCAGCCAGCAGCTGGGCTCGGAGAACTCCACCATGGAAGACCTGTCCCTGCCCCCACCCACATGCAGAGGCCAAGATCGGCTCCACGCCCAGAACAGCTCTGGGGTCTAACATGGCCACCGTCACAGAACTGTAAACACCACAGGATTTTACTACTTCTACCCTCCCTTGTCTGTCACACTGGTTATCCCTTTGCTGTCTGGCTGGATGTCATCTTGTTTTGTTTTGTGTTTGGGGCTTTTTTTTTCTGTCTCACCTGTCTCTCGTCTTTTTTTCCCCCTTTTCTTTCTTTTCTTCTTCACTTTTTCATTCTCTTTTTCTTTCTCCCTTCTTTTTCTTACTTTTTAGGTTTCTTACATTTCTTTTTTGTTTTCTCATACTGATCTTTTTTCTCTCTTTCCTCAACTACTTCTTGAATTTAAACTTTTGAGTGAACTGTGTCTCCTCCCTTTCTGATTACTCCTTCACATTGTATTTCATTCTTTTCCTCCTGTACCCTCACTTCCCACATCATGGGTGATCATCCTTCGACATGCAGCCTTGATTCTACTACAGTTGACTTCAGTAATCACTTTATCCTGTCCACTACCCATCCTAACCACCCCACCCAGCTCCCTGCAAAAGGATAAAATCGCTCTGCTAAGGGGAAAATCACTGAATAAAAGTACATACTGTATGTTTGATTTTTAAATATAACTATAGAGAGTTTGTTCCTGTGGTCAGAGGTAGCAGGTTAATGGTCACCATAGTTTGTCAGCAGTTAAGCTGTACTTGAAATTATTGTTATTACTAACTATATTACTTTGTCAGGAAGTCATACATGTTATAGTCAGCTTTTCTCCCCTGTATGATAACACTGTGATTGTATGGGGTCATAATCATCACCACGGTCCTGAACCAAAGGACTGGGTGCTGAGCCAAATAGTAACTTTGCATAGTCTACATATTGGGAAGGTAGGATCCTGGGATAACTATAAAGAACCACCTCATCTAGAGGACATCTCTGATGAACAGATGTCTCCTAATGAAGCCTTAACACTAGTGATAAAGCTATTTATCATAAAAAATTGGCAAGCATCAACATAGAGAAGAAAAGAAAATTTTAAAAAGGGAAAATGACAAGATGCAGAAGCAAAATGCAAGCCCAGACACCCAGCCAACCTATGACAAGCCCAGAACACAATGAGACAGATGAAATTGGAAGTCAAACACTGAAACTTTGGGCTGGGGATTTAGCTCCGTGGCATAAGTGCCTGCCTGGCAAGTGTGAAGTCATAAATTCAATCCCCAGCACCAAAAAAGAAACACTGAAACTTTCTGAAATGATAACAGAAGTGAAAAAAATAAGTGGAAAAGGCTATAGAGAAAATAACCTCTCAGGTATGAAAATAAATAATGCTTAAAATCAAAGACATTAGAGAAGACACAGATAAAAGAATAGATGAGTTTAGAAAGCTGATGAAAACAAAATATGCCCAACATGGGAAAGAAATGGAATCCATGAAACAGATCCAAACAGAAATTCAAGAGATTAAAATCACCATTGAAAGTATTGAAACCATTGGTGATTAAAGTCACCATTGAAAGACTGAGCGTAGGAGAGGATAGAATTTCTGATCCTGAAGACAGAATTGCAGCTAGTGATCATGAAAAGAAAGGTATCTTAAAAATACCAAGAGACCAAGAAAAATGAATCCAACAGCTATGGATGAAGCAAAAAAAATAATAATAATAACATAAGATGGATTGGAGTCAATGAGAAAGTTGCAGACAGAACAAATGTCATTAAAAAGTCTTTATAAAAAAGTCTTCAAAGAAAGTTTCCTAAGTGTGGGTAAAGAATTTGACATACAAATGAATGAAGCATATAGAACTGCAAAGAGCCAGCCGTGACCAAAATAAAACTATACCTAGCCACATAATAATCGAGATTCCAAAAACTCAGCACAAGAACAGAATATTAAAAGCTGTTAGATAAAAGAAACAGATCAGTTACAAAAGAAAACCCATCAGAATCATGACCAACTTTGCACTGCAAACCCTCACATCCAGAAGGGATTGGAATGAAGTATTTCAAGTCCTGAAAGAAAACAACTTCCAACCCAGACTGATGTACCCAGCAAAACTATCTTTCCAAATTAATGGAGAAATAAGATATTTTCATGACAAACAACTGAAGAAATGCATGAACACCAAACCAACCCTACAAAAAATACTGAAAGATATGCTAGACAGAGATAAAAATGACCACAGTTTCAAGAACAACAACAGAAAGAAAGAATCAGGAAGGACAATCAAATAAACAGAGGGAAGAATGAAAGAACCAACAGCAGGAAAGTATCATGACAAAGAAAAGCCAATACATATCAGTTATAACCATCAATGCACATGGTCTCAACTCACCAATCAAAAGAAACAGACTGGCATATTGGACCAAGAAACAAAATCCAACAATATGCTGCATACAAGAAACAAATTTAACTCAAAAAGAAATTCATAGATTAAAAGTCAAAGGATGAAAAACAATCTTTCATGCAACAGGAACTCAGAAACAAGCAGGGGTAGCTATTCCATTTGCAGACAATGTGAACTTCAAACCATAAATAATCAAAAGAGATAAAGAAAGTTATACACTTGTTAGGGGAAAAATTCATGAGGAAGAGATAACAATCACACATATCTATGCACAAAATATAGGAACAGCGGAGTATGTAAGATAATTATTAATAGACACAAAAAATAAAATAAGCAATAACACAATTGTAACAGGGACCTTAATAACCCATTGTCACAAAGAGGTAGATCAACTAGACAAAAATTAGTAAAGAAATATCACAATTGAACCAAACCTGTGAACAAATGGACTTAGTGGATGTTTTCAGAGTGTTCCTCCCCACATTACTAGAATACATACTCTTCTCATCTGCACATGAGATGTTCTCTCATATAGACCAGATAATAGCCTACAGAAGATGCTTAAGTAAATGCAAAGGAACTGAAAATATCCCATGCATATTATCTGACCATACTGTAATGAACTGGAAATCAGTGGCTAAAGAAACCTCAAAAACTCCATAAACACATGGAAATTAAATAACACCCTCCTAAACAACCAACAGGTCATAGATGAAATTAAGGAAGAAATTAAACAATGTCTACAACTAAATGAGAATGCAGATACAATGTACTGGAACTTACTAGACATAGTGAAAGTAATCCTAAGAGGGAAATTTATAGTAGTAAATTCTCACTCCAGAAAAACTGAAGGAGCACCAATAACCTACTGCTGTACCTTGAGCTTCTAGAAAAAGAAGAGCAAGACAAGCCCAAAGCCTATATGAGGGAGAAAATTATAAGCATCAGAGAAGAAATTAATGCAATTGAGATTCAGAAAACAATACAAAGAATTAATGAATCAAAGAGTTGGTTTTTTGAAAGAATGAATAGCACTGATAAACCCCTAGCCAACATTATCAAAAAAGGAAAGAAAAGACTCAAACTCCTGCACTGAGGAATGAAGAGTCAAATCACTATAGCTCTTGTGGAAATTCAGAACATCATCAATACCTACTTTGCAAATCTTTACTCACATAGAATGGAAAACATGGAAGAAATGGGAAGATTCCTAGATATGTGTGAATTACTAAGAAGATGTAAAAATTCTGAATAACCTAATATCAGTTAATGAGACTAAAAATGTAATTAAAGCCTTACCAACAAAGAAAAGTCCAGGTCCTGATGGATTCACTACTGAATTCTACAAGACATTTAGAGAAGATTTACTACCACTACAACTCAAACTCTTCAGTGCAATTGAAAGGGAAATAATGCTCCCTAACTCATTCTTGGAGGCAAGTATTACCCTGATACTAAATCCAGAAAAAGACCCAACCAAAAAAGAGAACTACAGGTTAATCTCCCTAATGAACATAGATGCAAAAATCCTCCATAAAATACTAGCAAACAGAATGCACCAACTAATCAAGAAGATTATACACCATGACTATGACCATCCCAGAAATGCAGGGAAGGTTCAACATGGCAAAACAATAAATGTAAAATACCATAAAAACAGAGGCAAAGATAAAAATCACATGATCATCTCAATGGTTATAGAAAAAGCTTTTGTCCAAGTCGGACATTCATGATGAAACCCTACAGAAAATCAAACTAGATGGTCTTTACCTCAATCTGATAAAAGCCATCCATGACAAACCAAGAGACAGCATCATACTAAATGGACAAAAACTGAAAACTTTCACTCTAAAATCAGGACCAAGGACTGCAGGGGAGGAGAACAAGAAGTCAATAAGAAGCAAGCCCTGTTGGTGCCACGCACAGGCTGCTGGGGGAAGGACCAGATACCAGCCTTTTCTCATGAGTTGCAGTCATTTGCAGACTGCAAGGGAGGAGAAAAAGAAGTCAACAAGAAACAAGCCCTTCCTGTGAGTCTGCGCTGTGTGCAAGCCACTGTGGGGAGGACCAGAGAGCAGTCTCTTCCAGTATGTGGGCTGGGTGACAAGAAGAGCCAACCCCTCCCACCCTGGCTGATCCAGAGAAACACAGGCTGTGATGATAGCTACTGAGAGAAAATAAAACTTAATGCTTATACTGTTTAGTGTTTCACTGACTTTGCAGGCCTAAAGCCTGTGCTCTGGTCACCTATTCAAAGGATAACAATCCACAATGTAGCCTCTATCGGGATCTCCTTCTGAAGGTGGTAGGCATTGTTAATTCCCTATTATCTTGCTTTGAAATCCTGTATCATTGTTTTGTTCAGTTGGGTTTTATTCTGTTTTGTCTTGTTTGATTTTATTATATCCAATGGAATGGGCAGCTACTTCAAAGACAACAGTATATATTATGGCAGCCATTTTGGATTTACTATTATCTTGTTTTGAAATCCTTTATTATGTTCATTGTTTTGTTTTTATTGGTTGTATTCTGTTCTGTTTTATTTAATTTTTACTATGTCTGAAGGTATGGGCAGCTATTTTGAAGACAACAAGAGGCATTATGGTAACCATTGTTGACTTCCTATTATCTTGTTTTGAAGTTCTGTATCACTTACACTGTTTTGTTTGATTGGCTTTATTCTGTTTTATTAGGCTTGGATTTATTCTCTTTAAAATAAAAATAAAATCACGAAGAAGACAAGGATGTCTACTATCACCACTCATATTCAATATAGTTCTGGAAACATTAGCTAGAGCAATTAGACAAGAGAGAAAAATAAATGGAATAAGGATAGGAAAGGAGAAACCTAAATCATCATTACTTGCTGATGACATGACATTCTACATAGAAGAGCCCAAAAACTCCACCAAAGACTTCTAGATTTAATAAGCAAATTCAGTAGCATAACTAGATACAAAGCCAACACTCAAAACTCAATAACATTCCTGTACACAAACAGTAAACTACTGAGAGAGAAATTAGGGAAACCGTACCCTTCACAATAGCATCCAAAAAAGTGAAATACATAGGAGTAAATCTAACAAAGGAAGTAAAAGATCTATATAATGAAATTCACAGTGCTCTAAAAAAGGAAATTGAAGAGAATATCAGAAAATGGAAAGACATCTCTTGACCATGGGTGTCTTAGTTACTTTTTATTCATTGCTGAGACAAGATACCTGATGCCTAAAGTTGGGAAAGGAAACGTTTATTTCTTACAGTTCTTGGAGGTTTCAGTCCATGTTCAGTTGGCTCCAAGGCAGGGTGGCATGGCGGGGCGCAGTTCATGGTGGCTGCAAACAGCAAGGCAGAAACCAGCAAGAGAGAGACACACCTTCTTCCAGCCATTACATCACATCCTGGCTCCAACCCTAGGCTGGTGTAGCACTGACACCACCAATCCAAGCACTAGACAATGAACCAATCACAAATTCACAACACAAATATATGAGGCCTGGGGGCCACCGACATAAACCATGACAATGGGTAAGAAGAACTAACACACTGCCAAAACTATTATATAGATTTAATGCAATCATGTTCAAAATTCCGTTAGCATACCTCACAGAACTAGAAATAAATTCCTAAAATTCATTTGGGACCAAAAGAAACTTAGAATAGCAAAGCCAATTCTGAGCAACAAAGGCAAAACAGGAGGCATCACAATCCCTAAATTAAAATTACACTATAAAGCTACTGTGATAAAATCAGCATGGTACTGGAAAAAAAAAAACCATAACAAATAAACACACAAAAATCAGACCTGAGGATCAGTGGAAGAGATCAGAAGATGCAGACACAACTCCAAATACACTTAGTCATCTCATCTCTGACAAAGGGGACAAACATGTTAACTGGAATAATGATAGCCTCTTTAATAAACAGTGCTGGGAAAACTGGCTCTCTACTTGCTGTAGACTAAAATTAGACCTATGTCTATCACCATGCACTACACTAGAGTCAAAATGTATCAAGGATCTAAATATTAAGACAAGAACACTAAATTTACTGGAAGAGAAAGTAGGAAGAAATCTTGAAGACACAGGTATAGATAGAGATTTCATAAACAAAACTCAAACTGCAAGGGAAGTACCTCAAAGAATCAACAACTGGGGCCTAATTTTATTAAAAAGTTTTTGCATATCAAAATAAATCACCAATGGACTGAAAAGACAACCCACGGAGTAGGAAAAAATTTCAGCCAACTGTTCCTCAAAGGACTTCTATATTGAACATATGAAGAACTGAAAAATATCAGCCTCTCCAAATTCAAAGGCCCAATCCAAAAGTGACCATCTGAGATGAAAGCACATTTCTCAGATGAAGAAATACAAATGGAAAATAAACGTATGCAAAAATGTTCGACATCACTGGTCATTCAAGAAAAACAAATTAAAACAAGACTGAGATTCCATCTCATCCTGGAAAGAATGGCTGCCACCAAGAAATCAACCAATAACAAATGCTGGTAGGACAATAGGGAAAAAAGAACCTTTTTCTACTGTTGGCAGGAGTGTACACTGGTACAACCACTGTGGAAATTAGTGTGGAGATTCCTCAAAAAACTAGAATCGGAGGTCCTTTCAATCCAGCTATTCCCATTCTGGGTATTTTCCTAGAAGAACTAAAAACATCATACCACAGAGATATATGTGCACCCATGTTTATAGCAGCACAATTTGTAATAGCTAGATCTTGGAAACAATAGTAATGCTCATTAACTAATAAATGGATAAAAAATATGTGGTATTTCTAAATAATAGAATAGTACTCAACTATAAAGAAGGATACAGGTGAGACTTTTAAAGGTAAATGGATGCAATTTGAGACCATGTTCCTAAATGAAATAAATTACACACTCCTGTGTAAACATATTGTCTCTCTAGTGTGAGAATCTAAGAGAGTAAGTTCCAAAATGTACAATAGATACTGTGAAAGGTAAAGAAACTGTTCAAAAGGAAGGAGAAACTGGGGGAAATGAGAAATGAAGAGAAAAAGAAATAAAATTTTATAAATATAAATATATATAATATAAATATATATAGTATAAGATAATTATACTACTCATTTGTATTAGTTCACTGAATAGAAAGGTTTGTGTTTATATTGTTTGATTATTTTTTGGTACTGGGAATTGAACTCAGGACGTTGCTTTGCCATGCAGGTGCTTGTGCCACTGAGCTATATCCCCAGCCCTGTTTGATCAATTTTTCCTGCCTGTATTTTGTAATATGAGCAACTACATTGATGATAACAATACATAACATATTAACCATTATTATTCTTCTACTATCTTGTTCTGAAATTTTGTATCATTGTTTTTATAGTTTTTTCTTTTTTTATTTTAAAGAGAATAAAACAAAAGAGGGCGGAACAGAGCAGATCAGAGCAGGACAACATAGGCAACACAGGACTTTACATTAAGACAACTGGACATTAACAGTAGCTAACACCATATCTCTTACTCTGCTATAGTTGAGCATAGTTTCAAATACAATAATATCAAACATAACAAAATAGTATAAAACCATTCAAAGAGTGAAAGAATTACAGGGCTTTCTGAACCGAATAACAGAAAATGGTCAATGGGTACTATAATATATCATTTTTGATAAAAAATTTTGTTTAAACTATCACACATATTCAAATCCCAATAAGACACAATGTGATAGATAGAACCAATGGTAGTAGAAGAATAGAAGCATGGTAGGACTTCTAAGAAGGACAATGTTAAATCAGCAATAGCTGTCATAATGTTTTGTTTTCTTCAAAACAGCTGTTCATACCATCACGCGTGATATAGTCAAACAAAACAGAATAAAATCATTCCAACTGATGAATGAATGAAAACATTGAAAGGCTTCAAAGTTATAAGATGGGGACTCATGCTTACCATAAAATCTTATATACTCTTTTCAACTCTCATACTAGGGAGACTATACGGTATTTACACATGTGAAATGGTGCTGGAAAAATTGTCTGTCCATATGCAGAAGACTAAAACTAGACCCATGTCTATCACCATATACTAAACTAAAATCTAAATGGATCAAAGATCTAAATATTAAAACAGAAACACTAAAAATGCTGGAAGACAAAGTAGGTAAAAATCTCAAAGATATAGGTGTAGGAAGAGAATTCATGAACAAGACCCAAACTACATGGGAAATACTTCCCAGAATCAATAACTGGGACCACATCTTATTAAAGAGTTTCTGCATGTTGAAAGAGGTTTCCAGCAGAGTGAAAAGAAAACCCACAAATTGGGAAAAAATCTTCATGGACAGTTCCTCAGACAAAGGACTTCTGTCTAGAACTTATAAAGAATTTTAAAAAAATCAGACCCTCAAAATTCAAAGACCCAATCCAAAAATGGGCATCTGAAATGAGTGTACAGTTCTCAGATGAAGAAATATGAATGGCAAATAAATACATGAAAAAATGTTCATCATCATTAGTCATGAGAAAAATGCAAATTAAAACCACACTGAGATTCCATCTCACTCCAGAAAGAATGGCTAGGATAGAAAATACTACCAACAACAAGTGTTGGAGAGGCTGTGGGGAAAAAGGAACTCTTCTGCACTGTTGGTGGGAGTGTCAACTGGTGCAACCACTGTGGAGGTAAGTCTGGAGATTCCTCAAAAAGTTGGGTTTGGAAGTTCCATTTGACCCAGCTATTCCACTTCTAGGCATATTCCCAGAAGAACTGAAAATATCATACCATAGTGATATATGTCCATCCACATTTATAGCAGCACAATTTTCAATAGCCAGATCTTGGAAACAACCTAAGTGCCCATCAACTGAGGAATGGATAAAAAAGTTGTGGCATTTTTATACAATGGAGTACTACTCAGCTATAAAGAATGATCACACTGAGATATTTATAAATAAATGGACACGACTTGTGATCATTCTCATAAGCGAAGTTTTTTCTCTTTAAAATAAAATAAAATAATATAATATAAACTCCATAGCAGCTGAGAGTCCGTCATTCGCACTGACTACTTTACCCCATGCAAAACAGCTCCTGCCTCACAGCAAGAGTCCAGGGTTTCCTGAATGAATTAACAGCCCCTTTGTTATTTAAAGTAGTTATGTTTAAGACAAGCAAAATAATGCAAGAAACTGCTGAATTCCTTTATGTGAATAATCCACACACAAGTCATCTGTACTCCAGCCCTTTTAGGTTCTATAATATCATTTCTGTTCACTTACTGTAGAATATCACAGATAAATGTAAACTTTTTAATAATAGATATATACATACATTATATATTCTATTTCGTGTATTAAAATATAGAATAACAGGATCTCAGAACTGGAAAACATTAGAATTCCTTGAGCCTAGCCCTGTGCTCACTAAACAGGCATTTTCTGCAGTGGTCCTGAACTCGGAGGTGAAGGAGGAAGGTAACAAACACTTCCCCCGAGAACGCGCTCACAGCCATCACAGTGGCCTACATGCACACCTGAGCTATGCAAATAACTAATGTTCCAAAGGGCACAAAATACTTCAGTCCCTAAAATGGGGGAGTAGTTAGTAAACAATTCCATTTTTCTCCATCTCCCTAATCACAGGAGCAGGAGCTGACTGCTTCAGGAAATGGTAACTCACAGCTCTCATTATAATAAAACAATAGGTTTGGCTTTGTTTCCTCTTGTTGAAGAAAAACCTCTTGTGCATTTTCTTTAAGTCACTTTTCTTCCTGGGAGGCCTAGCACACTCAGTCCCTCAGTTCCAACCGCACCGCCCTTACTGAGGAAACACCCTCCCTGGGCTTGGACTTTGCACAGGATCTAGTCCTCCACTTTGCCTTCCAAGTATGGACTTCACACTTGGTTCTCCAGCCTGGGGGTGGCCAGCAGCTGTCTGTCTGTCTGTCTCTTCCTTGCAGGATGTTCTATTTTCATGAACACCAGTTACGAGTTTGCTTTCTTTTCCCCTATGGCCACAGTGTCTTCAGTTCTTTATCTAGCTTTTGTTCTCCAAGAACACTCCTTGTGCCTAATACGTCATCCCAAACTACTTGTGTTTTCCACGAGGAAGGGACAAATGCTTGCAGAGACACAATGGACCAGCACGGTGACTGCAGAGACAGGATCTAATCCACCAAGGTTAAGCCACACGTATTCCTATGTATTTATCTCCCGAGAAGCTGTTGTCTCTACTATGTCAGCCACTGGGGCAAGAACCACTCTGCTGATGTCTCCCCTACAAAATATCACGCAGGGCCCACCTGCGGCAACCACGATAACATCCCCCGGCTGGGGATGGGTCTCCAGCTGCTCCCGGGGGTGCACCTGTGCATGATCCTCACCACTGCATCACCCGCAGGGCGGAAGGGCTTCCATTAGTGATCACAGCCTTCCCACATTGTATGAAAGTTGTAAACCAACAGAGGTTTCGGTTACGGCCCCAAGTAGCGACACTGCCTTGACATGATTCAGTTACTCTTGAGACCAAAAGCTAGATAAGGCGCTGAAGATGAATCAGAGTATGATAACTTTCCACTGATGGTTAACACTCAACAAGGCTGGGTTTGGTGATCACTGATTTCAGGGGAGAGTTATCACCTCCAGGACTGGAGAATTCTGTCCTGACCGGTTAACACGCTGGGATGGGACCTTCACTGGGTCACTGACGACAGGGAGATAAAGACCAGAACCAACAAGGTCAGCTTCTATCAATGGGAGGGCACCCAGGTGAGAGATGGATTCCAACAGGAAGAGGTGTCAGTGATGGGTTTCTCAGGAAGGTTTGAAGTCTTGAAGCATGAACCTGAGTATACCAAGGAAGAAAAGAGCAGTCCATGCTAAAAGAAAAAAGGGGAGGAAAAAAAAGCAACTTTCAAATTTTGTATTTAGGAAATAGTGAAGAGGCCCAGAGGAAAACAGGTTGCTTTACAGGAAAACACAAGTGGAGTCCTAAATAACAGAACAGGCAGGCAGCTGGAGAGTTCCTAAACTGAAAGTGCCAGCTGGGGAGGGGACTGAGGACAGGGCTTCCCTCAGCCGGCGGCAGCATGGGACATGATTTCTCTCCTCACCTATGGAAGATGTGCAAACGCAGTCCAGTACACAGCCACCACTAAAACGCCCAATCTCTGTTTTTAGAGAAACTGGAAAACACACTTCCTAATGACTCTAAACACATGTAAGTTACCAAAAGCAATAGGAAGTGAATCTCACGGAAGGGTAAAAGTAGCAAAGAAACAGAGTGACGAGATGCTGCGCAGCCACAGCTCTCTCCAATTTGCTTTTTATCTCTAAAATCTTTACTGAAACGTGTCTTGGCACTGCCCATTATGTGTCACTCTGGATGGACTGCAGGCTTTGAAGGCCTGAAGGCGAAATGCTCACTCCCAAATGTAAAAGATCACCCTTTCTTCACTGTGGCAGAGAGAGGCCCAGGAAGCCAGAAAAAGCACTGTCGGCTCCAGAGCAGTTCAGAGAGCGGTGACAGAGCCTGTCTTGGCGGAGCCACCTGGCACCTCCTCCCTAACTCAGGACAGAAGCATCCTGCAAACACAGGCCCAAGAGAACCCACCTCATTCGCTGGTGAGTAATACAGAAAGGATTGGGTGAAACACCAGTGAAGGGCCCTGTGCAAGGGCAAGCCCTGGGAGTCTGCCAGGGTGATGAAACTGTCCCGATTCTAGTGATGATTAACAGTGACTTAGTGAAAGACCATGCCTGTTTACATAAATTAATGGCACTGCATTTCCAAAGAAGTGGATTTCATTATATGCAAATTTTATAAGAGGATATATATTTTTTAAAATGGCAGAACCAAGAAAATGACACAGCAAAAGGCAAAAACACGTTTGAAGAGCTTGGCAACAGTGGTTGTCTACTATGCGAGAGGTCCTGGATTCAATACACAGGTGAGAGAGAGAGAGAGAGGCAGAGACAGAGACAGTGACAGAGACAGAGACCGACTAATCAATGCACCGAACAAAAAATGCTGTCATGGGAAAGTTGAACATTGTGACCAAATGTATTACCAAAATATTTTAAAATTAGAACTCTTAGATGAGAAACTGCGGGTAATAAACTTCAATCCATTAAAACTGATTTACAGTGATCCTGTACATTAAAGATTAAAAAAGAATCTTAAGAGCAACCCAAAAAACATTAAGATTTCTACATTTAGTTGATGGAAAATGACAGCAATACCCACAAAAGACTCTTGTGAAGAATTTGGGAGCCAAGAATTTTATACGCAGTCAAATCTGCCTCCCGGTGAGAGTTACAGATGATTTTGAAACTTCAAGAACTCAGGGAACAATAGTCTCAAAAAAATCTTTTCTAAGAAACTTGCTAAAACATGCACTTCAGTTAATCAAAATGTGCCTGACAAAACTGATCAAAGGACTATTGGAAAGATTTGGAAATACTTCATTATCCAACACAGTTTATAAAAGTTCAGGGACTGGGGCAATACAGTGTTAGAGCTGGGTGCTCACCTCTCCTAAACTTGTACTGAGAGGGAATTGCCACAGAGACACTGTTGGGAGCTATGACTCGGAAGAGATGTCCAGGACAGGAAGGTACTGACCTCACACGTGGACAAAGGCCCCTAGGTGGGGCAAGTTCAGCACCTTTAGTCTCCCTTTACCCTCTTTGCCCTCTGCCACAGGCTGGTGGTGCAGGGGCCTCTGCCAGATGCCTACGCCTTCCCCTTGCACGTCTAATCTCCAGGACTCCAGGAAGTCAGATCTGTGGTGTTTTCTGCAGGGGCACAAAGGGAACAGACACAGACAGATGCAAAGCTATGTGCCTTGACTGTACAGAAAATACGCAACAACCAAAATCAGAATAGGGAGGGGAAAGATGAGGAAGTTTGCTGATCACCTGATTTATGATAATGGAGATTGATACACATCATTTAAGAAACAAACTACTCAATAAGTGAAATCTGAAAATATTTAAGAATACAGAGTATGTACTATGAAAAAAATTTTTATTGGTAAAAGACAAAATGGAATCAGAAGAGAAAATGAAGACATTTTATGGACTCTTTGATTAGAGTAACAATACATATCATATACAGAAATAGAGAATTCAGAGTACTATGACATTATACTTATTAAGTTAACATAAACCTTTCTAAATATTAAACAGACAATAAATATTAAAAATAAAAAGCATAAAAATAACAAAGAGAATAGAAAATAATGTGATAATTCCAATAATATATATTATCACAATCCATATAAAATTTCCTGTTATCTATTCTTAAATTGATTCACAAAGGGCAACCCGCTCGGGACCCCTTCTGTCTCTCTCTCAGACAGAAGCTTTCTTTCCCCCATAAATACATTCTGCTTTTATCCTCCATTATTAAAAAAATTGATTCACAAAGCAAAATATTATTTACACCACACCAATCACATACTATACAGGATACGTAATACTATGAGACATTCATGTGTGCTCTTTCTAAAACAAAGAACAAAAATATTAGAACAAAGCTTCTAAAACAGAAGTATTCACAACTTAGAAATGCTCAAAAAGCAAAAGATAGGCAAACCGAGTAGGAAAGGTGTCATGTAAAAGCTGATGATCTTACTGTTATGTGAAGGGAAAGTCCACAGAAATAGGGTAAAGATGTGCATGCTAAAAAGCAGAGAGGAAATGAAAAATACATGGAACCAACAAAAGAGAATGGAATTCCTTGGATAGAAATTACCAATAAAAACACATTACATTTGCTGAAGTTAATTCATCCTTTTCAATTCATGACAGATCAAGAAAACAAAATGTAAACATAAATATATCTGATAATCATATATCAACTCTGAAAATAAATAATATACTTTTTTTTTTTGGCACCAGGGCTGCGCACTTGCAAGGCAGGCACTTATGCTGCTGAGCTAAATCCCCAGCTCCAATATACCTTCTTTTTACGTGCTCAAAGAATTTTTTACTGGTATGGTGTTAGCTAAAATATTTAAAATTAATGCAAAATTCACAAATCAATAAAGTTAAATTATTGATAAAGTCAGAAATTAAAAAGTCCTGTTGGAAATTTTAAAAATTCTATTTAAAAAATGTTTGGTGTCAAAAAGGAAACAAAATAGTATTGCAGGGTTTCTAGAAACATTTATAATGAAAGCATATCATATTGAGCCTATAAAATAAATACAAACCAACTCTTAAAGGAAAATTTATAGGCCTAAATTATTATATCAATAAGACAAAATTATAAAACAATCATTTAACTTAAAAAAGTATGTAAAGAAAGATAAAATAGAAAAAGGCTAATGAACATAAAAGTTAAATGCATTTGATGAATAACCTAAAAATATATTATTAAAACTTTAAGAGAACACAGGAATTTTCCAAGTAAAACTTAGTATGTAAAAGAGATTTCATATATAATGTGAGAAGATATATTAAAATAAAAGGCCCTGCTATAAGAGCAATACAAAAGATAAAATACTTAGAAAAAAGCTTAAGAAGAAATATGCAAAATCTACATGGCAAAAGAAAATCTCTAAGCCAACATGCAAACACAGAAGTAGTACTGAGGATCTGGAGTGATTACCATGCTCCTGGATGGAAGGGTTCAACGCTATACTAGTGACACTTCTTCCTATGTTGGTTACAAATATAATGCAATTCCAATAAAATATTTTTGCCTTTTAGAAGAAGCATGTAATCTGACACTAATATTAAAAAGAAAAAAAAAAAACAAAGCATAACTCGGAAAGCTTTGCAAAGGAAGAACAGTAAGGAGTAACCAGCAAGCAGTACCTGGTGGTCATCCTTCTCCGTCCCATCAGTGGGACCAACCTCCACTCAGTCACCCGGAGTAAAAGCCTGAGTGACTGGTTTTCTTTCCTCGGCAACCTCAAAACCAACGTTTGCATTACATCCCAAATAAAACACCCTCCCATTTCTTAGTTCTTTGCTACTCAAAGGACTACCCCACAAATGTTCTCTAGTTCCAAATGAGAGCCTCACCAATGCACGTGCACACACACACACACACACACAAAGCCAAAACAGAGCCAAGACCTTCTATCAGCATTATTTTCAGAAAAAAACTGAGATATACAGCGTGTATATACATATAATTAACAGTCTATAAAGTTTCAAGCAAAAGAAAAATGAATTTCAATTTGCATGGCAGCATCTGTTCAGTACCATCAGGTGACCCTGAGATTCTTACATGAGCCTGGCAATTTCCAGGGAAATATCAAAGCCAGAAGTCAGTCATATTTAGACTTGCCTTGTTAGAACTTAGGATGACAGTGCTAACCAGGCTGGAGAGAGGCTTTCAGCCTGCTGTTTAGAGCCCCAGTGAAGCTTACTAAAGAGAATCAAAGGAGCCAAAAGCAAACGTGTTCCAGGGATGCCTCAGAGTCTTCTGCCCCTCACCTTGCTGGCGACGCCTCGGTATCTGCTGCGGGCCTGGCACAGGGCTTTGCTGGTCACGAGAGTAATGTTTAACCTGGCTTTCTCAGCGCTGGGAAAAGCCTTGCTGACGCTCTCCAGTGAAGCCTCTGGTTTACTCCGAGTCCTTTTCACCTCCTCTGAGTCTTCCAGGGGCTGTCCCACAAGCCACAGCAGCTGCTCCAGGGAAAGTGCACACCTCTGGTTCCTGAGGGCACCTTCTTATGCTCGACTTTACCCCACACAGCAATCTGATAGCCCACACTTTTACTAGCACAGACATCCAGATTTTAAAGAAATCAGCAGCAGAGTTTGAAGCAACTTTGTGATGCCCTATGCTTTTCATGCTTGTAAGACATAGAAAGAATAAAAGACTCAGAGCGTATCTCCTGGAGTCTTAGAAATTTTTTTCAGAATTCAATAATTAATTAGTGGGAAAGGTGTGTTTCTCAACGTGCAAAATCCACAGTCAAGCAAAAACTGGCCCGTGGAGACAGTTCAGCAGTTTTCCAGGCTGTGAGTGTCTCTGTGATTTACGTAAAAGAACACAGTAGAGAAGATGGTAGCACACAATCAACACAGAACGCCGATTTGCGGGATTACCAGCTGTTATATCTACTACGGTTTGAACCTGATGTGTTCCCTAAAGGCTCACGTGCTAGAGTGTGCTCCCCAGGCAGCCACTGTTGGGAGGAGGCAGAGCCTTCCGGAGCTGGGGCCTAAGGGAGGCCTGCAGGTGTTTGGAGGCTGCCCTTGAGGCGACCATTGGGGCTCCCGTCTTTGCTGTATCCTCCTGAGCAGCTCCGTTCTGCCACCTGCCCTGCCACGACAGACCAACTGACCTTGGGTGAAATCTCTGAATGGTGGGACACAACACACCTTGCTTTCTGCGAACTGACCATCTCAGGCATCTATTACAGCAGCAGAGAGTCGTCTGCCAGACCATCCTAGTAAGCAGCACCCAGGATTCCTCAGCTCCTCAGTCCACCGGAGGTGTCTCTCTCATACCGCGTCTGACTCAGGAGGGAGCTTGTGTAAAATGTGACTGTGCTGTCCCCACCACAGTCAGCACATCCTGCCACTCCCCAGGTGGAACACGACCCTGTGACGAGCTGGTTTCCCTGCAGCCGCCATGTGCCCTGCTCCACAGTCTGCTGTCGCCGGCAGGGCTTCCCAGCACACCCACAGTGCAAGATGGTAAGGATCCTGCTTCCTCGCTGAGATGCGCCTTCCTCCCCTGCAGTGGACAGTGCTCCCGGCCCGCCCTATGAAGCGGTCCTCCTCCAGCATGGGACTCAGCGTGGAGCACTGCAGTCCCTTACCTTGCCCTGTATGAGAGCAGAGAGCACATATCCCACCGCCAGGCATAATTCTGGGATTATTTCTAGATTATTGAATAAATGAAGGTAGGGAATGGGTTAGAAACATTATAAAAAGTGAGTTCATCACTTAGTTAATTCTAACCCCCCCCCAAAAAAAGGTCCTAAAAAAATTAAGCAGTGATGCTGTTTCTTGTAGCTTTGTTTTCCTGTTTTCATTGCTGTTTTGTGGAACTGGAGATCAAACCCAGAGGTGCTTAACCACTGAATGACATACTCATCTCTTTGTTTTTAATTTTATTCTGTGACAGGATCTCACTAAGTTGTCCAAGCTGGCCTTGACCTTGAAATCTTCTTACTGCAGCCTGCCGAGTAGCTGAGATTACAGGCATGTGCCACTGCCCAGGGCAGACTGGGAAAACTTGGTAAAATTAGGAGTAGAAGTTTGCATGTGCTAAGTTTAGTATGCTCATCTGCCATGCAAGTGGGGTGACACTGGCAGGATGGTGGTCATGAGGCTCTAGAGCCCACAGGGATAGGGGTGGTGCTCAGAGATGCGGGGTAGCAGTAGTTCACTCAGGGCATAGCCACAGAGAAAGAAGTCCCACATCTATCCCAATGTTTTGGGCCACTGTTCTCAGTCCTGACTGTACTAGATTCTTCTACGGTGCTTTATAAAAAATAGCAATATGCAGGTCCCAGTCCTGAAGATCGTTCTTACAGACTGGGGTAGGCAGCTATCTTTTTAAAAACCATTCCAGTCAGTGGCTGGGCCTAAGAACCACCAGTTCATAGAAGTTGCAAGAAAGGGAATGAGCCAGAAGCAGAGTGAGCAGAGTTGAATGAGACAGGAGTTGTGTGTGCCAGCAGTAGCAGTAGCTGTGCTCTGTGCTTAAGTAACAGGAGAAACAGCTTGCAAAATGAGGCTGTTTGTTAGGCTGAAAAGCACTTAATGATACTACTCAACCTGTCACATGGTTTTCTGTTTAATAAAAAAGCATAAGAACCCTCAGGAGAAATTACTTTTCCAGCTTAATAACAGAAATGTTTTATTTTCCCCAGCATGTGTTTATTTTTAATTTTAATGACACTTGCTTGGGTAACTAGTCATTTATTTTGCTGTGACTAGGCTCTTAGGATGAAATTAGTAACCCAATCACAGCAATTTAAAGTCAATTTATTAAATTCTCCAAATGTATTCAGCTCCAGTATATAAAAAGATGGTGCTCGAAGCAGGAATTGAGCCAGGAAGATTTAATGATCTGTTTATTTTAGAAGTCCGCTCTCTGGCTCCATTTTAGTTCCAGCTCTTCCTTCCCTTTTTCTTTACTTATTGCTCAGGTTTATATACTGCCATATGCCTGTTAGGTTTTTAGTTTTTAGCCTTAGAGATGGTAAAACATGACCTATTAAATAGTGACAGAGGTAAACACAAGAAAAGTAGAACATGCATGTATAATTGTAATTAGAAGGCATTCATTTTATTCCCTAATTAGAGCTTTTCACGCAATGCCCCATTTCTCCCGGAAGCAGGAGCACAGGGAAAATCAGAGGAGCCTGTTCCCCTCCCAGGCTGACGCGCTTTCCTACCTCACCATGTCCAGGAGGGCAGGGCCACGCCTACTTTATTCACTGACTTCCTCATGCTTCAAAGCCAAGAGCCAGCCCCTCTCTAGGAAGCCAGCACTGCGAGTCAGCAGCCACAGGAAAAATCAGTCTAAGCAACAGGGTGCATCCTCCATGTTTGACTGGACAGACACAGAGACTCTTAAGTGTCGGGGTCAGCACCAACCCCCTCACTGCCCAGTGTCCTGAGGTCTCTTCTCCCTCCCTGACAGCCACAAAGCCCCTTCTGCCCCCATGAAACATGCAGTGAAGCTTGGTGGTGGTGAATTTTATCTTTTTCCAGACGCCTACGATGTAAATCTGAAGAAACTGGTATGTGTTGGACACCTGCCTACTTCTCTCACTGCTTCCTTTCCTTCTTGCCATTGAGACTTTGTCCAAAACCAACAGTGTCACAGTTTACAGCCGTAAGGTTCTATTTTGTAGGGCACCATTTTCTACAGCACTGGCACAGTACTTGGCATGCAGGAATACTCGGCACACAGACGTCATGATTGGCTGACTCTGCTTCTCTTCTCCCTTGAAGCCGTGAGCTACAGTTCAGCAATACGGAAAGTCCAAGTAGACGTCTGTCACTGAGAAGCTGGCACTGATCATGTGTGTGTAGGAAGGAGAACGGTGGGCGGTCAGTGTGCTGTGCTAGTGTGACAGCAGCACACGCACAGCAAGGCTCGAAGATCTGCAGGGCGTGTGAAGAGCGGGCGCGAGGCGGTGACAGGGATGGGACTCCAGGAAGGGGAGAAGGAGATGAGCTGCAGGGAGGCTAGAAGGAGATGGTGCATGGACAGTGTGCAATCCACAGCCTTAGGCAGGCAGGGTGACGGGAGGAATGGCTGAAGGGGAATGACACAGGCGACAGCATCAGCAACTTCCTGAGCAACCGGGCTACAGATACCAGAGAAGGGATGCAATGCACTAGCAATGACAGAAACACCTGGTAGTACTCTGCAGTCATGCAGAAAGAGAGACAATGAAAGGGAAGAGAAAAACTGGGGCATCACTTTATATTTTAAACAGGATTTAATTTTTCAACAGTGTCATAGTCCCAGATGTCGAATGAGGATAGCTATTTTCCATCTACGGCACTTTCCAGATATTAGCTGGCTGAACTTCGGAAACACTGAAAACAAAACAGTGCTCCTATTTCTCATTTTAGAAGGGGAGAGGAGACTCACCCTTCGTTCTTTTCTACCATACCAACTACCCAGACTCAAGAGCTGTGATCCAGTGACGTCTCAGACACATCCCGATTGCTACATCCCTGACATGCAGCTATGATGCTTGTCACCTGGGGCAGTGGGATGCAGTAGTAGGGATGAAATGACAGTAGTTCTTTCTGTAGGCACAGCACACATCCCACTGCACTCTTGTGGCCCCATGACTGCAGGCCTCAGTCCTGGAGGAAGATGGCTTCTGCCTTCCCTCGTGCTCACATTTGGTTCTATTCTGTGGCACTGAAGTGAGCTTGGCCCAACCTGCCTGTGGGCAGCACTTCACACAGCCACTTGGGCAGCACCGCACTGCCTTGAGGCACTGCCTTGAGGGTTCCAGCATCCTGCAGGGGGAGATAATGCGCCCTGCTGGCAAAGAGCTCATTTTCACAACCGGAGTCAACTTTCACACAGAAAAGGCATTCTGCTGGCCAAAGTCTTGCGGTTTTCCTTTTAGATAGGGAGTCTTTTAAACCAAAAATGCCTGCGATGCAGAGAACTCAGCAGCAGGCCAGCCTGAATGAAACGCAAAGGCAGAGGCAGCACTGGAGAAGACAAGCCCTCCACAGAGCGTCCTGAGGATGCAGGGTGGGAACTTGAGATTTCTGCACCTGGAGAGCAGACCCTGTCAGGTCCACAGAGCAAGTACGGCATGGGTGTCAGCTGCAAGAGATCAAGAATACTACCTACAGCTTCTGTGGCTGCAAGTATGATTAGCGAGTATCGCCCCTCTAAAATGTTCACTCGCCCTAAGTGTGTCAGTGGTGTCCATGTCCTGCAGCGAGGCCACAACCTTTCAGCTAACAGAGGAAGGAGCATGTGACCTGTATGTGTTCAATTCATGGGGCCCACTTAACAGGAAGTCCTGTGCAAGAAAGAATAGGCAACGCAGTCCCCTGTGCACCAGTGATGGCCCTGCCAGTCGAGAAGAAATAGGAAGGAAGGTATGCAGCCCCCATGCACCAACGGTGGCCTTGCCAACCAGGGCGAAACAAAGGAAGCTACGCAGCCCACCATGTGCCAGCAGCAGCCCCACCAGCTGGGGAGAAACCAGAAGGAAGCTATGTAGCCCTCTGTGAGCCAGCGGTGGCCCTGACAGTTGGAGAGAACCAAGAAAGAGACCACGCCTGCCTCAGACAGCTGGTGTGCAGGCTGGGAGAGAAGAACCCCCACCCAGTAAGCAATAGGCTGATTCAGAGGAACACAGGCTGAGATGATAACAATTGAAGTAAAGAAACAATCTAACGTGGTATTGTTTCATTGACTTTGCAAGCCAAAACCAGTAGTCTGAACAACTATTAGGGGATAATAATATGCCATACAGTAACTATTATGGATTTTCTACTGTCCTATCACTGTTTTGTTTCATTTTATTATTGTTTTATTCCCTTTAAAATTAAAAAAAAAATTAAAAAAAAGAATATACCGAGAACTTACTCTACAAAATTCTGAGAAGCACTCAGATGCTGAATTCGTCTTGTGACAATTAGTAACTATAATCATCACAGCATTTATTTTGAAGAAAAAAGCTGTTTTAAAGAAATAGAGAGTTTTTCTTGTCCTTTCTCATGGTAAAGTGAAAAACAAAGACACTGTGCTAGAGTTAGGGGTATGCAGTTTCATTGTGAAAGGTGAAACTTCAAGGTGTTCAAGGTGAAACTCTCTAGGTCACCACACAGGACGAAATGGAAAGAATACAGAGTCACCTAAGGAGGGCACAATGTACTCAACTTTCCCAGAATCAGTGGGGTCACAGGAAGAGTCCATTCACTGGGGTTATGAAGAGACCATCTATAAGTCATTCCAATGAACCCTGGGCTTCTCTAAGCAAAGAGTATATCTGCTGATGGATGCCAACTTGTATTTTGTGCCCTTGAAGCTTTATAGTTTAAGGTCCTCATATTTTTACACAATGTCCCTTTGCACCTTGTCACCATCTCTAAGATCACAGCTCCAGGAGAGAACTGTCTCCCACCTCCTCTCTGCACCACAGTGTCTCAAACATCGTCACCCCAAGTCTCTGTGATCCCTCCCCCCAGGAGCCCACGTCACCACTACCATTCCACTGCAAACTTTAAGCACATTCTCCCTAAGTATTTCAAATCTCAGGTGACTTAAAAGGACACTTTCCACGCACTACAGCTGGGGTCCTCTGCGTCCAAACTCAAAGCCAGACAGGCAAGACACATACAAATCAAGCTAAATTATGGAAAGGCCTTTTGTTTTTCTTTTAGTACAATTATCTTGGGCTTTGAGATTTAAAACAATGAATCTTTAGGGTTCTGAATCTCTTCTGACAAAGAAACAGTGCAAGCTGAATGTTCCACACTGCGGGAGTCCATGGACAGAAATGTGCTGGGTTACTCATCCTCCATTGCCTCTATTAGCTGATAATGCACAGCGAGGCCCAGTACAGAGCTGCTGCTCAGATGGACCCCAGCTGGTTTCTTCGATATTTTTATTATATATGCAAGTGCCTATAAGTAAGCCACAGATAATAAAATACGTAATGTTTATTATATCTGATTAGCTAGTCTATAGTTGTATCAAAAAGGGCTAAAATAATGCTCACTTGAGTAGCAAATATATAGTAAAAAGTGCTAAAATAGTTCTCTGAGGTACTTTATAAACAAAGTATTCAAACTCGAAATTTAACAGGAAGTTAGCATACAATATGCACATGCCTGTAAGCCACAAATGCAAGAAGTACCAGCTGGAATACAGCAATGTCACATTTTTATCAAATACTATGTAAGCTTTCATAAATTTTGAGGTTATTCCAATTGTTATTAAACTGGTTATGAACCAAAAAAGCCAAGCCAAACTCAGTAGAAAACTGCAAATAAAGTATAAGAAATCATCTCAAATTACATTACTCTGCACCTGATGGTACAGTTAACTTAACCACAGTCACTGAAATGACAGCAACAGCTACACCTACACTCATGGACCTCATTCACCCTGGTTCAGGCTCTGTCATTACTGTTTTCCATTTGTATCTCATTTAAATTTCACAGTGACCAAGCAAAAGAGCTACAAATGGAAAACAGTAATGACAGCGATGAACTGCATGACCTTATTCTCTACCACCACACCAGTTCAGGTGACCGTGAGGAACACCCCATCGCCCCTCTGCTGGACACC
Source organism: Dolichotis patagonum (assembly GCA_004027295.1). Taxonomy (NCBI): domain Eukaryota; kingdom Metazoa; phylum Chordata; class Mammalia; order Rodentia; family Caviidae; genus Dolichotis; species Dolichotis patagonum. The sequence continues at coordinate 331,646 of PVJX010000042.1, forward strand.
AGCCAGCCCCTTTTTCTTCCAGGGCACTGCTCACCTCAAGCTAGGAGGCAACTGGGATGGTGGTGAGATGGTGTAGTTCAGTGACCACTTGCCCACTAGATGACGTTAACCAGCCTAGGCCTCGACCCCTGGTTGATAAAGTGAACTAACTTGCTGTCTTGTGAAATACCAGGACTTTCCCATTTTAGGAATTCCACATCCATTTTCCCAAGATTTTGAGAACTTTCTGAAATGTGACTTTTATGTATCTAATTTTTTAATAACATTTCAACTTTTCTTTATATAATTAATGATTTAAAGAAATATACGTGACCAAAAGAAACAATAACAATAAAGGAGCCAAATGTTTCCAACAATTCCTTTATTCGCTACTTAGGCATTCACACTATTAGATAAGGAATAAAGGAAACTAATTCCATTAACCCAAAACTATGCGAATTCCCATCATCAAGGACTCTTACTTGATGCGCTGGGAAGGACGCAGTCATGGACTCCGTGACTCTGGGGTCCACCCACCTGGTCGCTCACGGTCTCCATCTGTGGGCAGCACATAGCGATGGGCAGCCCACACGCTTGGACCTTCCCACCACAGCCACATTCTGCCCAAAGGTCTCAGTTCCTTTAAGTGCAGAGTTTGACTTAAATGCAGAATCAACAACAGGCAGCGTGCATCTGAGCAGCCAAGTGAAGCATCCTTTAGAAAGCTCTAATTAAATCTGAATGACGTGGCTTCTCTTCTGCATGCCTGAATTCAATTATTTATCAGTATTTCCTTTTATGCTTCTTGGATTTGTCACTTATTTCCACTCTGATTATATCTCATTTAAAAACCACAATCACCTTCAAGTTACCATTAAATTACTTTTAAACACTGCAATCCACATGAAGAGTTAGAAGAGTCTTACTATATATATTAACTACTAATTATAAAATATGCCAAGTAACAAAATCAGACTTAATAGGCAAAGGCAGGATAAAATAGGTAGGCAAAGGGCATTTTCCACAAAGCTTATGTACTTTACTCCATAGGGAAGAAGCACTAAGCTTAGAGATTTAGAAGGCTGCAAAAGATAAAACTTGCAGGTTTAACATATCCTAACTCTTCTGGGCTCAGTTCTTCACAAGTAAAAGAAGTCAGAACTATGGTTTTTCCCAGTACTAATATCCTAAATGTATGATCCTAGCATCTGCTTTTTCTTGGACATTTTTTGTTAGAAAATTGCAGATTAAAGAGGCAAAAATGCTATGAGAAATGGCAGGCAGGGTTACAGGAAGATCCCTATCTGCAGGCAGGTGGTACTGTGGGTGACTGGGCTCGGTTCACGGTGTGGTGACCAGCTGTGTACACCTGAGTGAGCCAGCAGGACTGTGCAGATGTAACTCAAGGGGAATCCTTGTAACAGGAACCCGGGGCATCAGAGGTGATTCCCGTATGACCTGCGCATTATAGCAGTAAGCAGAAATGTAATATGCATCCATTTTGGAAAGGTTTCATCAAAATGCATGAAATTTAGTTTAAATGTAGAGAGCCATAAATGTTACCTGGAAAACCTACCCCTTACAACTTGCAACTGCAGTCACCTGAAACTTGGTAAATGTTCTTGATCTCATTTTATTTTGGGTGCTTTTTTGATTTCTGTAGCTTCATATCTGCCTGCAGGCTGAAGTTTTATAGCTTATCATGCCCTGCCCCTTCTACAGGTCTGAGGTAGTTCCATCAAAGCAGCGGACAAGTGCTCAGTTTAGCCACTGACACCTGTGTCCTGAGACCCCAGGTTACCATCCCGTCCTTCCGATGATCCCACATGGCAGCGGCAGCGGCAGGGATGAAGGAACGCTGGTCCAGGCACAGCCTCCCACACTGATAACGTGAAACCCATCCACGTCTTTTCCTGGGGCAATTCCACTGCACACTGTTCGCTCATCCACGTGTCTGAGAAGGAAATCAAAATGGTCTATTAAACTGCGGTGCTGTGCAAACCTGGAATATGGAACATGGGACCTGCAGACAGGTCATGGATGACTCAGCTCCAGAAAGATGTGCAGTCATCACTCTCCTCTGGCCACCAAAACAGTAAGCCAGGTGCTTGTGGCTGGCACTGGGATTCAGCTTGTGTTTCTATGGGCCCGGGGAGCTGGGCTGGAGAAGGAGACATATGCAAAGTAAGACAGCCCCAAGGGAAGCGGAGAGAGGCTGGCCTGAAGTTTTTACCTCAGCAAGTTTGCATAAATAGAGGGTTTAAGTCCTACATGAATGATCCTACAAGGATAGTAAAGCAATGAAAAAGCAAATTAAACATCTGAACAGTCACTGAAGTATTCTTCAAATGGTGTTTTTCCACTACAGGAAATGTCCACTAATAAGCTCCTATTCAGAACTTTGAGTACCACACATTAAAAGGGCTTCACCAGGGTACAAAACAGTCCTAATTCCATTGGTTCCTAGCCTTGTCTTGAATTACACAATATGTAAATCACACACATGCATGTGCATGCACAATGAAATCCAAAATATCACTCTATGAGAGGAAAAGAATAAAACCTGAATGAAGGAATTAAAGAAGACAGAGGATGCTAAATATCTCATTTTAAAAAGTAAGTATAGAAACATAAAGTATAAAAGATATAGGTCCTTTCTGTTCTATACTGAGTAGATTAGGTCACCACCAAGCCAACAACTAAATCACGCACCCAAAATATTGAAATGAAATTTATTTGGTAGGCACAATGGCTGCTGATTAGACATGACCTTTTAAAACTTTATAAAAGCATAAGTCAGATCTGTTCCTAAATAGCTCTGTCTTCGAGCAGAGTGGCATGCCCCTACAATCCCAGCACTGTGAGAGGCTGAGGCTGAGGCAGAAGGATCATGAGTTCGAGATTATCCTGGGAAAGTCTGCAACTTAGTAAAACCTGCCTCAAAATAAAAAGCAAAAAATTAAAAAGGGCTGGGGAGGTAGTTCAGTGCAAAAGGCTCTGTGTGCAACTTCCAGGACCACCAAAAAATGAAAAAAAAAACCCAACAATCCCCAACTGTGAGCAATGTCTTCCGTCTTACATCTGTGTATTCTAAAGATAACTATTCTAAGTAGATCCAATTTACCATCACTTCACCAGTCCTTTAAATACATGAAAGAGTCACCTGAATCATTTTCAAATAGAAACTGGGTTTTTGAAATATCCATCCATTCAACAGTTTCCCATTTTCAAAGACAGCATTTGTTCTAGAATATTCTATAAAAGTAAACCTATTTTCTCTGAAGCCAAAAGAACATTATAGAAACTTTTTTAAATTACACGTTTAATTTACTTTTTAAATAAAAAGCAATGGTTTTAACCATCTGGATGATGACTGTCTCCGTGGTAATGATGGTGGTGGCGCTGAGTCATGTTTTAGTAAACTACCATTCAGGGCATGGCTGTCTTTCACAACAAAATCAATAGCTTTGTAAGTGTAAAGAACAATTATATTTGAAAATTCCTTTCTTTTTTTAGAAAGGGCTCAGATTAGTTCATTGATAAGAGCAAAATCAACTAATATATGTATGGGCTGAACTACTGACTAAGGAATTTAAAAAGGACTTTTGTAGATTTTAAGAGCCATCTTATCAAAGAGCTCCGGTTACCCTGAATTTTACCCTCTCCTGGTGCTCGCTGCCCCATTCACTGCAGCTCATGCTGAAGCGGTAACAAGTAATTCATTTCACACATCAGATGAAATATTTGAAATGGAAGTATCTGAAAAAGCTCCGGAAAATTTGGTAGTCAGAATTAAACCCGTGGTTACAGGCCTGTCCTTTTGTGTTCTGTACTTCTTTTTCTTCTTTCATTGCTGTCTTCTCCCTCCCCTTGTCTTCCTCCTCCTCTTCTTTCCTCCTCTTCCACCATTGGGGGGGGGGCTGGGATGGGTGGTAGAGATGCAAACCAGGGCCTTGGTATACTCAGCACATGCTCTGTCACTTGTGAGCTTAAACAATTTCAACTCAAGTCTTAACCTAGATCACTGTTTCAGAACAATTTTATCTCAAGCTACTTAATTATTGGTAATTAAAAAGAGATGTGTGGACTCACACCAAGTGTAATACAGAGGATTCATAAACATTGACATTACTTAGCCTAAAAGTATTCGAAAAATGTCAAGATCATAAAAATCAGGAAGTTTAACTGAAATCTACTCAGGAGTAGATTAAATTTTTAAATTTTTTTTTAAAACTTTATTTTAAAGATAATAAAACCCAACAAAACAAAGCAGACTAAATCCAATCAAAACAAAGCAGTGAAATTGGTACAGAACTTCATAGCAGGTTAACAGGAAAACAACAATGGCTACCACAGTATATACCATTATCTTCACAATAGTTGTCCACTCCATCAGATATAGCAAAATCAAAACAAAACAGAATGAAAGCAATCAAAACAGACTATTGAATAAAGCAAAACAATTAATTGGAACAAAACAGAACAGTGAGAACAATGTTGGACTTCAAAAACAAGATAGAAGGAAGTTCCCTGTACTTGCTATATTTCATTCTGTGATCCTCCCTATAGCTGCTCAGACTGCCGGTCCCAGACCTGCGAAGCCAACCAAACAACACAAGCATTCAGTTGCTTTTTGTACCTCAGTTGCCATCAACTCAGCCTGTCCTCCGACCAGCTGGTTGCTTGTGTGTGTGCTGCGGGGTGGGGAGAGCTGGTGATTCTCAGCCTGCGAGCCAGTGGGCTCATGGAAGGCGCTCTCTGAGTATTCTGTTCCTGGGCCCGGTGGGCTTGTGCGGCTTACCAGAAGAGCTGGCTAGTTGGCTTGCTGGTCAGTTTCTCCCAGTCCCAGTAAGATTACATTAAATTTCACCAGCATCGTTTTCCAGAAAAGATCTACCTTTCAGCATATAACCTAGAGAACAGAGCAATAATTTTAATGAGCATACTTTAATTTGAATAATGACGTACAATGATCTTCATAGTTAGTAGGGTCAGAAATAGAAAAGGCATCATCTTTATTTAGAAAATGAAGCTCACAGTTTGAGACTCAAGCAAGAAACATGGGGATTAGACTTCAAACCCACATTGGCTTGCTCTAAAATTAGTTTTTAGTCTGCATTGTACAGAGGTCATGATACACACTAACCATTGTCAAAAAGTAAAACCAGAGAGGCCTCCCCTCCCCCAACCCTAGTAAGATGCGTGATAATCCTAAACTACTTCAAGGAATGTACTGTTTCTTCTAAGGCTTCAAGTACAACTACTCCTAGAGTGAATGCTACCCATCTAAGCAGGTACAAAGAAGAGAAACATTTTACAGCTCCTGTTCTCTCCTTGTGAAACTTCAGTAAGGAAATAGATTCTGTGCTTCTAGCTATGACCCAAACTGCCCTGAAGTAACTGCTTCCACCCGTCCATGCCTGCGGGTCAGCACTGCCTCATGGGCAAAGTAAGTCATGTGTCCTCTGGCCTGACCACTTCTCTTTCTCCTTGTGTCCTCACCGCGTGCCCCAGTCCTTCCCAGCACCTGCCTGCCACACTGGTAGTAGCAGGCTGTCCTACTCTCCACCCCCCAGCTAAGCACCATTTTTGCATTGCCATTTCTCATGACCATTTTCCCACTAATACATCCCTTCCCAATCATCACTTCCTACTCCTTCTGTAATACATGGAAGGACTGCTGTTTCCTCCTCACAGACTGAAATGATACTCCTTCCCTGTGCTCTTCATCAGCTCAGCTACTTGATTGCGCCATTGAATTCATGCTCCGTCTCTGTCTCTCATAAATGTGAGGATTCGGGACACAAACCTTATCTGATGAAACAGACTCACTTCTCTATCTCATTTAATAGCCATCTCCTCCCTCTGTGCTAACTGTCAAAATATCCTGGAGTTGTGCTAAACACTTCTCTTCTTCTCATCTGCACACAATCCTTTGGGAGCTGCCAGGACGCTTCCTCATAATACATCTCACACACCCACAGTCTCACCACGCCCACTGACTCTCCTCTAGCTGAGTGGACATTTTCCCTCCTGTGAATTCCTGAAAGAGCCTCCTAATTAGTTCCTCATTGCTATGTCTGCACCCACATCTTCTGTTTGCACATGGCACCAAAGGCAGACTTTGGAAATGCATGGCGGCTCCTCTCAGGGGTGCTCAGACACCCCCATCATGGCCTGATCTCATCACAGTTACTCCTGGTGACTGTTTTTGTCTCTCACATGGGTCCCCTCACTGTTCCTCAAAAGCGTCACACTAAGCCTTTTTTATTAAGCTTTCTGCCTGTCTGGAAAGCTTTTTAAAGACAAAACAGACAAACAAAAAAGACCAAAATTGTCATCTCAATTAAGTCCCTTTCTACCTTCAAATGTCTCCTTAAATGTCACTTTTTTGGCAATAGTCCCACTCTTTTGAGTGGGACACTACTTAAAAATATGGGTTCCAATTCTAATAATGGCAAAACAGCTCCTATCAGGCCACACCTCCCTGTTTTGGTTACTTTCCTCTCCTTGTTGGGAAAAAACACCCAACACCCAAAATGAAAGGAAAGGTTTATTTAGCTTACAATACTTGGAGGTTTCCATCCATAATCAGCTGGCTCCAAGGCAGGGTGGCATGGCATTGGGGCAATAAATACTTCAAGGCAGAATACAGCAAAGCAGCAAGAACAAAAAAAAGAGGAGGGAGAACAAGCCTCTTCTCCTCCCTTATATTGTATACAGGCCATCCCCCACACCCAGGGTGGTATAGTTCTCACAAAATCTCCTTGTCTTCCTTTGCACAAGATGAGGATATTTAGGAAGTAAGAATCCAGCTCCCTGCTGAGTCTCTCAGTTAAACTTCTAAACTTCTCAGGTTGACACAATGTATCAACCATAATACTGCCACAGAAAACAACTACAAACTTTGGAAAAATAATTTTTAAAAAAGGGTAACTATGGGGGGAAAATGATGTCAATCAAAGACAAGAGAGTGAATATCTGTAAGAAAGAAACATCACTGAAAGAGTTTTCCATTTTGGAAGCTTTGTTAGCTGCAGGATGACTAGAACTTGGAGAGAAATCTCCAGTCTCAGTTGTTAAAGTACTCAAGGGCTAACCTACCGGCTCATTCACCAGGAGCCCACAGCTCAATGTCCCATTAGGAGGTGGTCACCGGCCATGACCCAGAAGGGTGTAATCTTGCTCCCAGCTCCTCCCTTCTCCCGTTGCTTCCTGGATGTCATGGTTGAGCACTGTGCCCTCTGCCATCCTGTTTCTGTCTTGGAGTCAGTCAATGATGGACTGAAGCAAGATCAACCTCCCCTTCTTCAAGCAGTGGGCGTTGGGTATTTTGCCCTAGGAATGAGGAAAGTGACCAAGACATCCAACTTAGTAGTAAGATACTGAACCTTTTCCTTCAAGATCAGAAGAGAAAGGTACTCATAGCTACCATTTCTACTTCCTGTTTTATGGGAGATCCTAGCTAGTGTAACAATATAAGCGAAATAAAAAGGAGACATGGAGCTTAGAAAGGAAGACGTGAAACCCTAGTCACAGATACAATAATTGTTTGGGCTGAACACTCTAAGGAATTTATGAAAAAGTCAGAACTAATAAAGTACAGTTAGCAAGATCACAGATCTCTGTACATACACATACAAGCAGAAACTATCAGACGATGAACATTTAAAAATACTAAACATTTATTATAAATTTTTAAAACTTGAGGGTGACCTTTGTAAGAACTATAAAAAATGACTGAGCATTGACTTAAATAAATGTGAGGCATACTGTGTTCATGAATTGGAAGACCCAATAATATTGTCAGTTATCCCAGATGGACCTAACAATTTACTGCCATGGTGTGTTAGCTTTCCATCAGCGTGGCAAAATATCTCTCAGTAGCTCTGTGGGCTGGGTACAAGCTTTAGTACGTGGGATTCTACAGAATGCAGATTGATGGCATGTTGAGTGTTCATCACCTTATTCTCTACATTTATCTGCATATCTGAAATTTTTCACAATAAACTTTCAAGTTAGAGAACAAAAATTGAACTGTTTTCCAAAGTCCCAATCTCATGTTGTACTTTTTTCTATTTTCCCACAGCTAGCATTTTCTAAAAATATAGTTGCTTATTTATTATGCTTATTTTTTATGTTCCCTGATATTCCACAAGGACAGAAATTTTTGTCTTATTTTCTTCAGTGATATATTCCACAGCCTAATAATAGTGCCTGGAAAATAGGAGGCACTCAGTAAATAGCTATTGAATAACTGACTACTATTATCTTTAACTTAAAGATGAAGCAGCTCAGGAAAAGTTAGTAGACAACTCAGAATAATTAGTATTGGTTACCATAAGGAAAAAATGTCCAATCCTTCTATATCCTCTGAGACCCTTCTTTTCAAAATATAAAGAAACAACAAAGGTATGTGTCACTAAAATCTTGATGTCTTTGCATCTACATTTTGAATGTCATACTATTACATCCTCCAATATAAATTTAAGGTAAAAGATTCATTTGTTTTTTCATTTACTGCTTCCTTTCAAGACCTAAAAAATGAAACATTCCAGGTAAATGTTTTTATACTATATTTTATACTATTGTATACTATTAGGTTAAAGTCCACACTCACAGTATTGGGTGTAAGGCCCTTACAAATTCACTCATTTATTCACTCAACAAATATTTACATGCACCCAATGGAGGCTTAGGATATATAAGTGAGCTGAACGACAGAACTCTTACCCTCTGGAATTCACATGCCAATGGAATAGTATGGAATAGTATCTGCCTAACCAAATGATTTAGCTATGGTTGCTTAGTGCATTCAGTTGCTTACTTCTTGAAGTCATGTTCACTGCTCTCAAGTCCCTAAATGCTCTCTGGGTTCTAGATCAAGTTGGAGCCACTTCCCAGGTGCCCAGCACTGGTCCAACAGCACCCTTGGGCTGTGTCATCATCAGAGGTGAGAGGACGGAAAAGGAATGAGTCTCTCTACCGCCTCTTGGGGCTGCTCCACCCCTCGTCTGACAACGCTTGACACTTACAGGTGGACAGGGAGTGCTCTCTAGGCCAGAGGGCAGGGTCTGGCTCCCCACCCTGCCTCAGCCTCCTTCTCCTACAGCCCAGAAACCACCAACGGGGTCCCAGACAGGCGGACTTAGGTTGAGGAAAACACACACACCCCGGAAGCCTGCTCACCTTTGCCTTGTGTGCTTCCTTGAGCCAGCTAAGTACAGGCAGAGCCTGAAAGTGCCTGTCCTCTGCAGCAGTGTTGAAAACACCGTGGTGTAATAACCCCTTGGTTTCCTGAACACATTAACTTCTGCTGAATACACAGTATTGCCCTCAAAATAGGCCATGTTCTACGGAGGAGAGGATGTAGCTAAGGAAGCCTGACGGACCCAACGGAGCGTCTATCTAACCCACAAGAAGAGTGCTGCACTGTGAGTGCCTAGCATCCAGACTCCTCAAGGCCCGCAAGTTAGTCCAGGGTTATTTCCTAGCTTTCCCCTTGTCCTGGTGCCGGGCACAGCCATACACAGATTGAATTACAGGAAAATATCTGTTGACCTAGTAAATGAATAGAAACAGAGAACTATCCTCTAAATAGGCCTTTCAAAGACTTTCTACAGAGAAATAGCCAATATTCGAAGGGTCTTTTTTACTTTGATAAATCCTTTGGCAGCATTTTAAGTTGGACACAAATGAACACAGATGAGGATAAAAAGTTACCTATGAGAATCTATATTTCTAAAGTGCATAAATGACGTGTGGAGAAGATTTTGTTTCTATGGAATATGTAAATAATGTCAAGAAGCATTTGAAACAAAATCTATTTGAAACCTCATCTGTCTTCTTTGAATGAACTGCAAATGTATAAAATGGATAAATCATACTTCCTAATTCATGACACAACCTCAGTATTGGTCCAAACATGGTATAATTTTACTTAGCTATTTTTCACAATAAAGTAGGTCTAATAATAGTCTCCTTTCTATTTTCATGCCATCTTTTTTAGATACCACATGCTAGGAAAAATACACGATACTTGTCTCTCTGAGTCATTTATTTCACATAATAAGATGCAGAGGTCCATTTTCCTGAAACTGACTTAATTTCATTCTTCTTTCTGGCTGAATAATATTCCATTGCATATGTACATAGGTATGTGTATGTATGTATCACAATTTCTTTAGACAAAAATAGAGGACTGAAAGGGGATGGTGAAGTGGAAGCAAAGATAACAGAGAAGATGGAAAACAGTTACTAAATATATATAGTTAATAATTAAGAGATCATGTTAATAAGAATCTACTGAGGTGAAAAGGTACTCACTGTACTCCATTAATTGAAATAGTATGTTACAAAACAATATATATGGCACTGCCTATTTTTTATTTTCAAAAATGCACTAATTTGAGGAAACACGACACATTAGCAATCAGCAGCAAAATTCAGCTTCTCTGGGACTGGTAATCAAAATGCCTGGAAAATAGTAAGTTGGGAAAACAAAAAAAAAGAAGTAAATCCCTGGGAACCAGAGGGACCTGACAGGAAAATGAGAAGCTTCAGAGAAGTGGCAGACATGGAGCACAAGGCAGAGAAAACAACGAACAGTCTGGAGAGCTATGCCAGCTCCTGAGATGAGTCCCGCTGCCCCTGCCCAGGAAAGTTCAGAGAAGGCCCGCAGACCCAGGGAGAAGCCTTGGACCCAGCCAGCAGTGCCACCCCAAGAAAAGCCCACGACTAACGTAAACTGCAAACGTACCATGGGACTGTGCTCTGAAGGTAACTCCTTCCATGTGGCAGGCTGAGCTGGCGAAGAATCCCAGACCAGCACCTGCCACACGTGACAGGGTTTAATCCGAAGCCACCTGGGAAGAGGTCAACTGTTTAGGATGCAGCCACAGAACAACCGCAGAGCAGCCTCACCTCAGGGCTTCTGGCATCCCCCTACCACAGCAACCGGGTGGGAGGCAACCACAAGACAGCCAGCCGCAGAGTGGGTGCACACTAGACACAGACCCCCTCGGAAGGTAAAGCCTAGGCCAGGAAGGGCCCAGAGGCCCGACTGTCAGAAGTGGAAAGCCAGGCTGGTCCCGGGTGGCTTTCAGAGGTGGCCGGGATTGAAAGCTGGCATTAAGTGCAGCAGTCTGCTCGAACTGCTTCTCTGTGCCCACATCCAGCACGAACTCTGGGACTTGTTTGCATTCGCTGTTTACCAGTGAGAGCAAGGATGTGCCCTGGCTTTGACAGCTGACATGGCCCGGGGTGTAAGGACAGAGGGGCCTCTGGCCTAAGGAGCAGCACCTCACAAACCCACAGGCTGTGGAGCCAGGAGGACGAAACCATGACTTGGCGGGGAGCTTCCCATTCTAACTAACTGTGCTTCAACAGTGAATGAGCTGCCCAGGGATGTAGCTCAGCAGCACAGCACCTGCCTGGTAAGTGCAAGGCCCTGAGTTCGATTCCTGGTACCAAGAAAGAATGAGCTGGAGACTTCTCAGGAAGCAGCATACTTACAGGGTAGGTGGGCATCCCTGGCTGCCTACTGTGGGGGCTCCGTCATGGGTCTGCAACTGGGAGAAAGGTGCTGGCATTGCTTCTCCTGGCAAAGCTCTGCTACTCGCTACTTCTGTGGATTCAAATGACTACAAGTTCACCCAGTATCCTTAACTGTAGCAGGGGATCACAGCTACTTGTATATCCTTGACCACGGAAGTGGTTCTCCTATACTGGCGGGTGGTCGTCACTTTGACTGAGGGTGTAGCTTCGGGAGGGACACGTGGAGTGTTGAGGGAGGAAGGGGACACGTGCCTAGCCAGCCAGATCAGCTGACTCAACCCAGGCCATTAATACAGTGACAGATGCTACAGCCAGATTTCCCTCACATCCTCCTTTACTGCAAATCACAGACAAAAATAAGAGCCTTGCAGTTAGGCTCCCAAGTGTTAAATGAATCATCAGTGTTTCCTGGGCTTAGATCTAAATGCTTTCACACACCGCTCATAACTTAACCTTCTTAAACAAAGTCACCAAACCCCACACAATGACAAATGTTGACAGCAAAATCCCAGTGGCATCAAGCTTTTGGATATTACAATTATGCACTCATTACTTTCATTTGCAAATGATGTCACTGGTTCTCAGTTTTAAAAGATCATTATTCCATTTTTTGCTACTTACTATACAGATGCATATTCCATAACAGATTTAACTTCCAATGTAACATCAGTTTAACGGGCATAACTCAATATAGGTTAAAAGCAAATAAAATGCCTGCTTAGGAGGAAGAACAACATCAATAACAGATCTCTCTCACCTTGACCAAGCAGTCACTGACTGATGCTGACAGAACACGTACACAGTCAGTACAGGACACGGACACATCTACCTGGGGTCCTCCTATTCTGCTACAGCGTGAGGACAAGTGATGGGACAGCAGTGTGGGGACCAGTGACAGGACAGCAGCTCCCAGCACTGCCCCTCTTCACCAGTGCTGCAAGCTCCCAACATAACCAGAGCTGCAGCTGCGCCAGAGCCAGCACCCTTCCACAAGACACAATTCTACCTGTTTCCTTATACTCCAAGAAAGTGGGAGCTACTTACACACGCTGTTTAACCCTGATGCAAACCTGTCTTCCAATGTTAGAACTGTGAGTCTAGTTAAAACTTCTTTTCCTTAAGACATTGCTCTAATTTTTAAAAAATAATATTTATAATCATGAAATAATTTGAAATCTAGATTTGTGACCATGTGGCAGTACTTCTTTATACTTATTACTTAATCCACATAAATCTTTCTGTGATGGGAATTACGTTTTTTTTATTTTACAGGTGGGGGGAACTATGCCCCTAGAGAAGTTAAGTAAATAGATCAGTATCACCGTAAGTAAATGAAGGCCCTCCAGACCCAAATCCAGGCCATATGACTCCAGAGCCTACCTTCAGAATCTATGCCACTGCCTCTTTTGACCACTGCAAAGCAATCACATGTTTCTAGCATCCACATTCTGCCTAGCTAATACTGACTCACTAAGGAAAGTGTTAATGATTTGGGACCCTGGCCCAGATATCAATCAACCTGGATTCAAATTCCAGCTTAGTTACTCAGAAGTTCAGTGACCTTGCAAAAAGTTAGCTACCAATTGTCTCTAATACTGCTTCAGGAAAACATACATAGTAATAGCTCCAACTCCACATATTACTAAAGATTCCATGAGTTAATAAATGTAAAGCACCTGACATATTTCTTAATGTAAAATGTTAGCCATTACTTCTTTGTATATATGCTATTAGCTCTTCAGCTAGATAGAAAACTATCGCTTCTCAGAGCATCCAATATTTGTTGTGGTCCTCTATGTTTCCTGCAATGAAACAGGATTCAAGAGAAGTCTCTGGCACAGACAGATCACCAGTGCCATCTACAGGCAAACGGATAACAAAGATGCCAAATGAAGAACTGTGTAAAGGGGTAAAATCTGTACAGATATAATTGTGATTTTGATAAAATGAATCAAATCCAATGTAGTTAGAAATCTCTCAGGAGCTAAATATAATAGTTTGGGAAATTGATTTTTTAAATATTTTAATTAATAAAAATGACATGCATTTTTGGTAACATGATATTCTGAAACATGTTTATATTATAAAATGGATTAAATTAGTCTAACATAGTCAATATATCTATGCTTATTTTTTGTGGTGAGAATATGTAAGAATCTACTTAGGCGGCATATAATATGTTGTCAACTATAGTCACTACTTTGTACAACAGATCTCCAGAATTTACCAAGTATACTCAAAATTTTGCATCCCCTGGCCGACCTCTCCACACACACATGCACACACACCCTGGTCCCCAGGCCCTGGTGACCACCACTCTATTTGGTTCCTTGAGTGTCGTGACTCTCATGAGTGAGACCAAGCATATCTATCTCCCACGCCTGGCTTGTTTCCCTAGGTCGACTCTACTGTTGCAAAGCCAGGATGTAGCTCCTTTTGGAAAGGAGTATTCACTTCTGCGTGTGTACTACATTTACCTCATGTGCTCACCTGCTGGTGGACACTTACCTTCGTCACTGTGGATAATACTACAGTAAACATGAAAGGACAGATGTTTCTTTGGCAAACTGATTTTGTTTCTGTTGGATATCCACCCAAGAGTGGAACTGCTACTATTATTCTTTGAGTTTTTTTATTATTATTTTTATACTAGAGAGACAATGTGATATTTACAAATGTGAGTCTGATTTATTTCACTTTTGAGGATAGTCTCAAGTTGCCTCCATTTACCTATAAAAGCCTCAATGTCATCCTTTTTATAGCTGAGTAATATACCATTTCTACCTTTTTCTGTTTTGCTTTTTTTCTCTAAATAATAAAAAAATAGTGGAATTGCTATAACATATAGCCATTTTATTTTTCATTTATGAGAAACCTCTACAGTTTCTGCTAATGGCTGCACTAGCTTATAACCTTCACAGCAATGCACAAAGGTTCTCTTGCCTCCACATCCTTGCCAACACTTACTTTTTGCTTTCATGGTTGTAGCCACCTTAATGCTTCACTGTGGTTTTAATTTAAATCTCCCTAATGCTGATGTGGTTGAGTACATTTTTATGTACCATCAGCACTGTGGCTTTAATTTGATTGACCCTAATCATTAGCATACGTTTATTCATTAATATGCCTTCTTTGGGAAATAGCTATTCAGGCCCTTTGCACATTTTAAACATCAGGTTGTTTTCTTGCTATTGAATTGAGTTCCTTATAATTTTTGCATACTAATCCCTTATTAGATGTATGAGTCACAAATATTTTCTTCCATTCTGTATGTTGTGTCTTCACAACAAGCTTTACTTTTTGAGTATTATATAATTATTGACCAAAACTTACAGAACTCAAAACTACTTAATCTATACTATACCAGCAGCCCTCGCTTTGCAGTTTAAACACACACTAATTTCAGAATCAGTTTAGTTGAGTAACACTAGTTCTCTGACAGCACAGTTCACATTTCAGCTGTCAAGCTGTATTAAGTGCATTATGTTAGAGTTGCCAGTTCCGCAGGCCACGTATTCCCACGTGAACAAGAGATGTGGGCCCTGACCGGAGACCAATCGTGGCCCTTTTGTCACAGACTGCTGGCGACTGGGCACTGCTTGTTTGCTATTCAGTTCAAACCAGGACAGCAGCCTGCTTGCAAGCAGATCCCTCCTCATGGCGCCTTACAGAGTGGGTCACTGACAGACAGGATTAGCTTGAGGCAAAAGTACAGCAAAGACACAAACCATACTCATGCTGGAAGTGAAATGTATGCTGGTAGCAGATCTGAAAGACGGTGAAGAAAGAGCAAATACAGCAGATGCCCTGGTCTGAGTGGAACAAAGAGACGAACCACACTGAAAAAGAGTAATGAACATGTGGACAGGGGAAGTCGCATCAACCAGCTTCACACTGAACAAGGGCTGCACCACGCACCATGGATCCTGCCACTGTGCCTTTGCAGAGACACAGTCACACACCCAGAGGAACAGTGTAGGTCAGCTGTCCTCACTGGGACTGGCCACGAGAGGAATCACAGTGTCCCACGGACATGCCACCTGCACAGACTGCTCCTCACAGGAACGTTCAACATTATTTCATGACACTGAAAGCCCAAGGGATAAAACTTCCAGAAGAAGGTGACAATTCAATTCCTCCTGGGACTGAAAAGATGCTTCCTCCACATCACAGGCCGTATGATGATAAGAAGGCAGGCACTGCTCAGCCTGCGCTTGGTGTTTTTGCAAAACAATTACTTTAACTCTCAATGTTTTTCCTGTTTTGAAGCACACTGCATTGAATAAATACTATTTTACTTTTTATTTTACTATACATTTGAAAGCTACAATGAAAGAATTCCGAATCTTTGGCAAAAATGTTGAAATTCACAAAAAGTTGTTTTTGTTCCCACTGATTAAGATCATTTTAATGATCAAAATACCCCTATGTAAAGCAAGAAGGGTATGTGGCCAATGCCTAAATTTGATTTCATGGCTTTTCATCACTTTAAGCATAAAGCATTTGGAATTTTCACTTATTGGCCCATTACTAGTATAGTAGTAGTCCCCTCCTGAATATATTTCATAAATTCCCTTCCATGTTGTATTATACTGAAAGACGCCCTTTCTCCTAACCAAATGAGATACACAGAAGAATATTATGTACCTGGAAGTGGTAACTGAACTAATGTACCACTGACTTTGGGATCCATGTTCAACTGATCAGTTATATCCACAAGTTCTTCCTGAGACACTTCCTTAGGTTTTAGAATGAGCGCGCTGCAGATAACTGGGGGGAAAAAATAAGGAGAGAAAGCCACTGGAGAGAAAGCCTCTCAGGAATGATGTATTACACAGTGTGTCTGATCCCGTGCCCCCATCCACTGGAAAGAAAGCCCTCTGCAAAGATAAGGCTCTGTGCACTCCGAGGAGAGACTTCTCAGGTATTTTCTCGCAACTTGCATGCATTCTTTGACTGATTTCTGAGATGCCAACGTGCACTCACTTTGATGACCTAACCTACTGTTAGTAGATCTGAAGATAGTACATCTATCTCAACCACAGATATCAGGCCAATTTGGACAGAGTAAACTAGTGAGGTTTACTTTTTGGTGGGAGCAAATGTAACACATACACACCCTTGACATGTGAAGCGTTCCTATACATCTCCCATCACATGTGAAATCACTGAACTGATTATACAGTATAAAAAAATCCTAAGAAAATAGTAAGACATTAATCTGAACTTTGTTAATTGAAAAATCTCTAATCATAATAATAATACAAGTAATTCAAATGGCACTTATCTGATAATTATCACTCATAATTATCAGACTTTTAAGTAAAAACAGAAAACATTTAGAAAAACTGCAACTGAACAATGCTCACCTACAGCGGAGGCAGCACGTACCTTGTTCCTCGCATACGGGTGGCTCGCTGGGTTGCCACTCACTGAAACAATGCTCAGGCGAGGCCTCTCGTTCCCAAGAGGGAGCCAGGCCTCCACTCCTCACTGGACTTCCTCCCGGATCTGTCTGGCTATTTCAGTAGCTGAGATGACAGTGGCTTCATGTCGATGGAAAGCAAAGCCAAAATGTAATACTCAAAAGGCAGCAACAGCACCCAACTGCATAAATTTAAAGAACAAAAATGGACAAAAGA
The DNA here is from genome assembly GCA_004027295.1 of Dolichotis patagonum. Taxonomy (NCBI): domain Eukaryota; kingdom Metazoa; phylum Chordata; class Mammalia; order Rodentia; family Caviidae; genus Dolichotis; species Dolichotis patagonum. The sequence goes on from PVJX010000042.1 coordinate 348,823, forward strand.
ATCACAAGAATCCAGCATTTGCTTTTTTCGAATTGTATGTGACATTCATTCTTCAAGTTCATAAAGATTTTGTGAAAGGCTCTAACTCTGCTTTTTAATTCTACCTTTTACAGACTGAATGCTTTTATGAACGAGACTGGCAATGCTGCCCCCCTTCTAGTTTTTTGGAAGTTTTTTTTTTTTTATTTAAAGAGAAGGAGAAAGAAAAAAAAAACAAAACAGAAAGAGGGTAGCAACAATACAGAATTCTGAAGGGGAAAGAAAAAAAAAAGAACAACAACCACAACAAAAACAAAAACACTAAGAAATCGCCACTTGATAAGTTTCATACTGTCATCATTGGAAATAGTTGTTCAAGTTGCAAAGTTAGAACATACAAAGTACACAAACAATGAGCCTGTTAATGGTTCTGCTCAACATTCTAACAAAAACAGTAATATGGACATCTATCTTACACACTTAAACACACATGCAATTATATCCCTTAGAGCACTTTCTTTTCCTTTCTTATAGTAGCAATTACACATTCCGGGTTTCATTACTCCTACAGTTCTTATTACTTTTTACACTAGAGAAACAATGTGATATTTATAAACATGACTTTTATTTATTTCACTAATGAGGATAGTCTCAAGTTGTCCCCATTTCCATATGAAGGCCTCAAGATCATCCTTTTTTATAGCTGAGTAATATTCCATTGTATAAAAATACCACATTTTTTTCATCCACTCTGCAGTTGATGGGCATCTTGGTTGTTTCCAAGATTTAGCTATTACAAATTGTGCTGCTATGAACATGGGTGCACATATATCACTGTGATATGAACTTTTCAGTTTCTCTGGGAAAATACCCAGGAGGGGAATAGCTGGGTTGAATGGAGCTTCCAGTCCTAGTCTTCTGAGATTTCTCCATACTGATTTCCATAGTGGTTGCACCAGTCTACACTCCCACCAACAGTGGAGCAGTGTTCCTTTTTCCCCACAGCCTCGCCAACATTTGTTATCAGTTGATTTCTTAATGGCAGCTATTCTTTCCGATGTGAGATGATATCTCAATGTTGTTTTAATTTGCATTTCTCGAATGACCAGTGATGGTGAACATTTCTTCATGTATTTGTTTGCCATTTGTATAACTTCATCTGAGAACTGTGTGTTCATCTCAGCTGCCCACTTTTGGAGAGGGTCTTTGAATTTGGGGGAGTTGGTGTTTTTCAGTTCTTTATATGTTCTTAATAAGCCTTTTGTCTGAGGGGTTGCTGGTTAAAATTCTTTCCCATCCTGTGGGTTTTCTTTTCACTCTGCTGGTGATTTCTTTTGAAGTGCAGAAACTTTTCAATAATATGAGATCCCAGTTGTTGATTCTCTGAAGTATTTCCTGTGCAGTTTGTGTTTTGTTCATGAATTCTCTGCCTACTCCTATGTCTCCAAGATTTATACGTACCTTATCTTCTAGTAGATTTAGTGTTTCTGTTTTAATGTTTAGGTCTTCGATCCATTTAAACTTTAGTTTTGTGCATGGTGATAGGCATGGATCTAGTTTCAGTCTTCTGCATGTGGAGAGCCAATTTTTCCAACATTTTGGAAGTTTTTAAAGGGTCGGTATTACTTCAAGGTCTGATAAAGTGCTCACCACATAGCCATCAGATTCAAGCCTTTCTTTGTTGCAAAATTTTTGATTTTTGACTCAATCCCCTGACTCAATCTTGGTCTGTTCATATTCTGCATTTCTTCCTGATTCCATCTTGGTAGGTTGTATATTTCTAGGAATGTGTCCACTTCTTCTAGATTATCCAAGTTTTCAGAGTGTGTTCACTGAGTCTTTGGGTTGTCTGTATTTCTGTGGTGTCAGCTGTGCTGCCTATTTCATTCGTAACTTTGAGTCTTCTCTTCCCTGGCTCTCCTTCTGAGATTCCCAGAATTCACATGTTACTTTCCTTATCAGTGATGTACAAATCCCATAGGCTTTCTCCATTCTCTTACTTTCTTATTTCTCAAATTGAGTAAATTAAAAAACCTGCCTTCAACTTTTTTTTGCTTGATCAAGTCTTCTGTAAGATTTATCTGGAACTTTTGTTTCAGTCAAAATGTCAGTATCTCCAGAATTTGGTTCTTTTTAATGATTTCCATCTTATTCTTGACGTCTAGCTTTGCTTGTGTATCATCTTCCTGATTTCACTTAGTTATCTATGCATGTTCTCTTGTAGCCCACTGAGCACCTTTAAGATAGCCTTTAGAATTCTTTGTTAGACAGTTTGTAGCTCTCTATTACTTCAGAGTCAGCTATGAGTATTCATAAGCTGTTCTTTAAGTGGTACGTTTCCTTGATTATTTGTGATGTTGTAAATGAACATTTGAATTACTGGTGATTAAGCATTTAAAAGAGGAAATACCTAGATGAGTGTAGTAGTGCACATCTGTAATCCCAGAAGTACAGAGGCTGAGTCAGGAGGATGACCATGATACACAGTGAATTCAAGGCCAGCCTGAACTATATAGTGAGAACCTATCTCAAAACAAAACAAAACAAAACAAAAAACTAAAAGGAGGAACCTATCTAGTCTTTACAGAAATTGTTCATGGAACATATACTATCTATAACTATACAAACTAGCTATAGTCATCTTATCAACTGAAGTATAAATCCATAATGAAATTAAATACTATACATACCATTACTGAAACTTTTAGAGTGATGTAATTTAATATAAAAATATTTTAATATAGCAGAATACACTCTCTTTTCTGCCATTACTAGATTTTAAAAATGGTAAGAATTTGAAAAATCATTTTGTAAATCAGTCTAGAAGGCTTAAGGTTGTTGCACTTTGTTTAAAATTGTGAAAAATTGTTGGTCAATATATTTGACAAATAGACCAAAAAGAGAGACAGGTACTTTCCAACTTGAAGCTTTTAGTGAACTGCCATCAATGGAAACGAGGAAGAACTGATCAATTAAATAGTTCAAACAATTTACAAGCAATTTAGAAATCCTGACATATCATTCCAAGAAGGCATGCTCACTTCTACCTTTTACAGTCTGTGGTTGCGATTTTATTTGAAAAGGTCTTTGCATGAGCAATTATGATGCAAGCTAATAGCATACTGCAGCACCATCGCATCTTATTCTAGCAGGACTACGGTCCTTTTTGTGAAGAGGAAAGACAGACACAAAACACCCTGTAAAAACACAGCCACAATATACAAGGCCAAAGACAGAATTATACAGCTGCAGACTGAAGAATGGCAAGAATTCCTAACTACTGCTGCCCTGCTAAGTGGCTGTGTTCTGACAAGCCGCGGCCACGCCAGGGCAAGAACCATCTCCTGAGCATCCATGCCATGTTGGAACTTAGGGCACCGGGAAACCGAGCAACCAGCTCATCACCCTGGTAAGTGGCTGTGAGTCTACCAGCACAGCATGCAGGCTGAGAATCAAACATCCTGTCATTCCCTTCCCCCCATTAGCAAGTGGAAGCCAGAGATCTGAGCATCTCTTGGGAGGCTGACCATATGTAATATAGCAAATAAGGGGGATTTCCTTCTACCATCTCTTTGAAGGCAAATATTTTTATCACTGTTTTGCTTTGTCCTGATTAGTGGTATTGCTCTATGCGATATTCTGTTTTGATAAGTTCTACACTATTCTGTATTTCGTTTGATTTTGCTATTCCTGATTGAAAGAACAACTATTGTGAAGATAATGAGATATAATATGGTACCTATTACTGTTATCCCGGTACCCTGTTGTGAAGTTCTGTACCATTTTCACTACACTGTCTCAATTGGCTTTATTCCATCCTGTTCTGTTGTATTTTACTACCTTCAGATTAATAAAAAAATTTTTAAAAAAAGAATTCCTGGCTACAACCAGAAGCTGTAAGAAGGCATGGCCCTGCAGACAACTTCATTTCAAACTTCTAGCTCCCAGATAGATGGAGACAGATTTCTATTGTTCCAAGTCACCTCACTTGTGGTGCTCTGATTACAGCAGTGTTAGCAGTTCCCACTTTTTCTGTGAGGGGTAAGTTCCAAGATCCCTACTGTACCCTGAAATCACAAAAATTACAGAACCTCTATATTAGCTGAGCACAAGCACTGCAGTACCTCAGTGGATCTGGCAAGTGAAACAGCTGCTAAGTGGCTGGCAGGTGGGCAGCACAGTCCAGACACCCTGGAAAAAGGGTAGTTCCTGTACTGAGTGGGAGAAGCAGGACAGTCCACGATTTTATCACACATCTCACAACAGCATAAAATTAAGAACTTATGAATTGCTTATCTCTGGAGTTTTCCATGTAGAAAATTTTCAGGTAACTTAAACCACAAACAGTGAAACTGAAACAATGGAAAGAAAAGGCCACCATAATCTCAATTCTAAATGCTCCAATACCTGGAAGAATTTTGATTGAATAAATTTGTATTTGGTAACATCGTGGAAAATAGCTGAGGAAACATAATTTAGCTGTGGCTAAATGTGACGGTATATTTTTAAAAAATCACAAATGGAACAACTTACTTGATGGTTTTTATCTTAAGTATTTGTAAAGGAGGGGCACACTGGAAGGACCAAAAGATAGCACCTATGAATATCTAGCTGAAATGCCTTCATTTCAACCTGAGAATTTAAACTGAGATGTCCCATTTGGTGGTTTACTCACCTGTTTACCAATTGCTTTAGATTCTATAATTACTATTACCATTACCATTACTATTATTATTACTATTGTTAAAGAAAACAGTCAAGTTGCACTTGTAAGGAAACTGCAGATAATTTAATTTTAAATTAAGCCTGAGATCTTATCAACACCTTTTCAGAAAATATCAGTATTGAAGTATTAAAGGAAGATACAGTTAAAGAAACTGAGTCAAGTCTGTCCATAGACACCAAGAATAATTATTCAGCATGTGTTATGATAGTTACAAATTAACGTAAATCTTTAAATTTATAAGGATAAAGATTATCTTTTAAAAACAGCAGGAATAGAAACTATACTATGTATACAGCCTCTGGTACATTTTTAAGCCAATAAATATGTCAAATGTGCAACTTACATTATTTTAATGTCCTCTTTGACTTTCAAACATGTGCTGATTTGTCCCCAAAAATTATGTGGTTCCTTGCCATTAATGCACAGCAAAAAATGCAGTTAACTAGATCACTTAGGTCCTCGTCACACAATACACCTTCTCACGGCTTGCAGAGGCTTCTTTCCCCAAAAGGCACAAATGTTGTGACCAATTACCACGGAAGGCAGGACAAGTTCTTGCTACTGTAAAAAAGAGAGGAAAAGAGGATGCTCTAAGGATATATGCATGTATGTTTAAGTGTGTAAGATGAATGACAATATTACTGTTTTTGTTAGATCATGGAGAACTATTAACAGTCTCATTGTTTGAATGTCTACTTTGTATGTTTTAACTTTGTAACTTGAACAACTATTTCCAAGATGACAGTATGTAAGTTATCAAGTGATGATTTCTTAGTATTTTTTGTTCTTTTCTTTTTTTTTCCTTGGAATGTTGTATTGTTGCTACCCTTTTTTCTATTTTGTTTGTTTTGTTTTCTTTTCTTTTTAAATAAAATTTAAAAAAAATAAAGAGCTCTCCTCGGCTTTTCTCCCCTCCCATTACTTTCTCTTCACCATGGCCCTGGGCCAGCCACTGCACAGAGCTTCATGCGGGATCAGTTCATCACTGCAGAAGGGTCCTGGGAGGGGACAGTACTGGGCAGCAGTACACCGTTAATATTGCTCACCTGTAGCCATAAATTCTGAGCGCTGGCCAGGTCCACCATCAAGAGCCATAATAAGGTCAGGCAAACACTTAACTGCTCTCAAAGACATGCAATTTCCTCATCCACACAATGGGAACACTCTCTGCTGATCCTACCTGAGAGGCTACGCTAAGAGCTGACTGACTAACTCACAAAAATGGCTCTGTCTGTGTGTCGTCTGTCTGGTTCATTCTTTTTCCATTAAACAACAGATGCAGCCATATTCAGATAACCTAAGCAATATGAAAACAGAAAGGCATTTACATTTAGCATTGCTTCAATGGGTGTAATAACCAATACTTCCAGAAAGCAACTGTGACATTTGTAATCTAGAGTTACTAAGACTATCAAGGTGTTTAGTAAACCAAAGTAAAGTAAATTTACTTTAGCAAAGTAAACATAATAAAAAAAATCAATTTTTGTATATCAACACATTCCTCCGTAAAATTATAAAGTATCAAAAACTTAGTTAAGATTAGCAGTGCATTTAGTTTGTATACCTGACAAGTCCTATACCCTGTCTCAATCTCATTTTTAATCACAATTTTTACTAGGGCTACCAGAAACTGTTTTAGGATCTATAAAGATGAAAAAGCCGAATACAATCATTAGTAGTTCAAGGTTTTCCACAGGTTAACATATATCATATTTCAATCACTTTGTCTTAGGCCACAACTTGGATAATGAATTTAAGTAAACAATACCCAATATTTTAGCATTATGAATTTTTAGACGGCCTCTGATTCTAGGCACACTCATAGAAACCTACTTAGAGTTCACAACTAATCTGGTGGACAAGGCCATGACTTAAGTTCAAGAGTTATTTCACATTTTCCAAGAACTAGTCATTAAAAAATACCAAGATGGTTAAGCAAATTAGGGACGCTAATTTAATGCCGTACAATGCCTGCTTTAAAATGTTAATAAAGTAACAACACAGGAGCTTACAATATGAAGTGGAGCACAGCAGTCACAGCCCTCTGGTCTCTCCCACTCGACTGTTGAGGTCGGTCTGGGTTATACTGCTTTCTATCAGGTAAATGGCACTTTTTGGGGTCCAAAATGGACTTTTTAGCAGCAAACCTCACAAGTGCCTAATTGTTCTTTCAATCTATCCCACTTACTTAGAGTCCAAATTCCATCCAGGTTTCTCTCCCACCAACACCTTTAATTATCTCTAAATCAGATTATTTCAAAAAACCTTCTTGAGGCTCCTTGTGAGTCCCGAAAGCATACAGGGCCACAGAGGACCATCTAGTGCCTTGGCTTTCTTTTTCTTTCCCTATACTATTCATACCATCCCACTGGGGTGTCAGCAAAAAAGAATAACAACTCCAATGCATTTGAAAATCAAAGATTCAGATCACTAAGGAAATTGCTAACCTATACACAAGACCACAACTAACAAGATCTAACATTGCTGTTAGTCCACTTTTCTCATCTATTGATCCAAGCCCATCGGAAAGCTGGATTTTGAAGACACCGCATTAGGACACACAGTCTCAGGGACACAACTGAGCTATAACACTAGAATGTGAGACACCAAAGGGTGAAACACTTTCTTTTGAATTTAAGATGACTTAAGAACTGCTTAAACATCAAAACTGTAGTCAGAAAGCTACTATATCTCACTTTCGTTAGAATAGGCATAGAAGTAAGACAGGAAAACCACACTATCTCATTTGCAAACAAAGCAGGACATCATTTGGCAAACTCCCTTTGCTGGCCTTTAGGACTAATTCTATCTTGAGTGAAATCAGTCTACAGACATCAGCCTTGGTTAAGGTTCTAACTGGAATCTGAGTCCTTCAAGCTTCATTTGATATAAAGAGCTTTAAATCAAATCATTCCACTACAGAGATAGAAATACAAAGTACTAGAGGGAAAGCCTGAAGCAAAATTACTGCTAAAATTTGTCCTTTTCAAATTATTAAACTCATCTACCCACTCTTATGACATGAATATTTAAATAACATACACTATTATCTTTTTTTATTCCAAACAGAGATTTTTAGAAAATGCTGGTTTAGCTGCAAAAATTATAATGTTATTAGTAGGAGACACAAAGAAAGATGAAGCTTCCATTAAAAGGCTGGTACACAAAAATTTACAGATGCTAAAAGTGATAATAACATCCCTAAGGAGCAAAAAAAGAGAATCTGTCAAATGCTTGCAGAAATCATTGAGAAGCACAATAAACATGGAGCAAATGCATGAATTTTCATTTAGTTATGAAATGAGTAGACCAGAAGTAGCAGCAAGGACAGGATTTGGGGAGGTCCTGGAGGGAGGTGGCAGGAACCTGTCCTGCAGAGATATAAAGGTCTGCACCATCCCTGCCAGCTTCTGTCCACTGAAAACCCTAACCCCTGGCTCTTCTGATCTGAAAACCCCTCACACAGCACGGCAAAACGGGAAACATTTAGTCATCATCCTTTAAACTATTGCCTATGGGGTAAACTCAATAAATAAGCTACAACAAATAGAAGGGCTTACTTATTTGACACTAATTTCCTTCTAGTTAATAAGATTAATTTCACATACATACATACATAGGAAAAAAACTTGCAAATTTTAAAGGGAAAAAAATCACCAAAAGAGAAATGCTAAATAATACCTCACGATTCTGTAATTTCCAAATTCTGTCAAATAATACTTCTTGAAATACTCATTTTTAAAAACTTCTCCCTTTAAAACATATGTACTTAATATGCTCCATTATTACAGGTATCTAATTAGAAGTACTATGAAAAATAATCTAAAACTTTTTAATTTAAAGCTCTAGGTAGCTCAGAAGCTGGTGATAAATGTTAATTTAAAAGTTAACATCACTAGGGAGTTTATCAAACTCGAAGATAACGTTTAGTAAAAATAATATTAAGGTTTGAATTTCATGTCAGCAGGAGTGCTATCAAATATAAGTGATATCCACTACGAGGAACTAGCCAGCTAATGTATTTTTACAAAGATGACTGTGGTGGGGACAGGTGGGGTGGCAGACAGTGGTGACCTCTGAAAGACGGACTTTCTTTTCCCTTCTGGTTCTGGAAGAGAAGAGAGACCGATAAGCATTAACATGCGACAGAGTCCACCAGCCCAAGGTGTTTCCCAACCTAAAGCCCAAACCCAGCTCCAGGTAACTGTATCCAGTGCCAAGAGCGTCTGAGAAACAACCCTAACCTAAGCAGTGCTCTAGCCCTAACCTTAGCAGTGCTCTCTAAAAACACACTATCAAAAATAGTATCTACTTTGACATAGTTATAATCTGTACCAAGTGGGATGGACGGCAGCCAGGCTGAAAGGAATACTCAGCACCTACGTGAAAAATAGCTTTCCAAGCCACTGCATTCCACTACTGTGAATTATAAAGAGGCCGGTAAGTAGAAGTTAGAAAAATCGGAAATATGCATGTGTTAGTGTGTCTGACGTGCGCGCAGCAGCAGGTGGCCACAGCCCAATACCGGCATGCTAACTGCTAGCGTGACACGGGTCACGGGCTGGGGAGATGGCGCTGTTCACATCCAGCTGAAGAGCAGAGATGAATCAACTCGCACCATCTGACAGCGCTGGAAAGACGTCCCCAAGAAGAAAAGTGCAAAGAACGATGTTCTAGGAAGTAATTTAGAGTAACCATAGTAGGTCATTCCCTCGGTGCTGTCACAGAAACAGGACTGCGCAGACATGGAGGCCGCGGTGACAAGGAATCGCGCTTCATTTCAGCCACTCGTGACCGAGACGCGAACGTGTGCACTGGGGGATACACTGTCCCACCGAGGCTGCCTCTGCGTCCCTGCCCCGCCTCCTCCCCAGCACTAGGCTGAAACCAGGGGTCAGTCCCTTTGAGCCGCCAGCCTCGAGCTCCACCAACCAGGCCACCGCGTAGGTGCGGGAAGGACGCGCGGCACCGCCCACGCCCCGGAAGGGCGCAGACTCCAGAGTGCCCGGGCCCCACACGGGGACAGTCCGACGCCTGCGCCCCAGGCACCACTCCGCCGCGCCCCACGCACCTCGTCTCGCGCCCCGCGCCCCACGCACCTCGCCCTGCCGCGCGCCCCTCAGGGCCCTTGACGGCGTAGCGACCCGCCCTGGCGGCCGCGGAGCAGCGCCAAAAGCCCTGAGCCACCAGGGCCACGCTGCGCTCGCTTCTGGGCCGCGCCCGCACGCAGGCCCCGCCCCGTCCTCAGACCACGCCCACAGGCCTGGCCACGCCCACTCCCGCGGCCCTGCCTACAAACTTTGACTCCCCACCGTTGCAGAGCCCACACTGAACTAGGCCACGCCCACATCCCCGCCCCCAGGGCAGGTAAACTGGCTGAAGGCCACCCGTTGCGGGGCGCGGCCTGGGGACCCTGACTCAGCTTCGCCGAGGCAGCCCCGCGGGTTCTGAGGCCACGGCCGCTGCTCTTTCAGCTGGCGCAGGTCCGGGGCCCCAGAAGGCAGGACGGGCCCAACTGCCTGTCCCCGGCCCCTCGCGCTGGGCTTACTCTGAGCAGACAGCATGGAGCAGGGTCGGGCCGAAGGTCCACGCACACAGGCCTAGGCTCTGCGGACCGACAGGCCCCAGGCAGTGATTTCCAGTGTCCTTTTGCAGGACTTGGTGGAGAAAGGGCCGGTTCTAGGACTCCATCCGGAAAGCTGGGTAGTGGGGCTCACAACCCTCCCATGAGTGGGCAGTCAGTGGGGCAGGACCACGTCGATCAGGGAAGGAGCCCGGAACAGTGGTGTGGGCTGGAGCTCAGTGTGTGGGCGGATGACCACGATGCCTTCTGCCTGCAGAGAGTCCACTTAACACTTGGTTCTGGGAGCCGGAGCAACCGAGCATCACTCAAGCCCAGGCTATTGGTTGCAGATGTCAGGAAAACCCTGAAGCGATTCCCAGGTGGGAAAATAACCGTCGTGAGACCTGTGCGTGAGCACAACCGCGCTGCAAGGCAGGAGTAGGGGAGAGGCATCACCGCGTGAGCTGAGGAAGCCTGGCGAAAGCCAGGACTAAGACATTTATTTGCACGGAACCGGAGAGGACGAGTTGTATATGAGTGTTGCGAAGAGGGTAGGAATGCAGGATCTGGAGCCAAGGCGGATGTAGAGCAGAGGGACAGGCTCAGCGTGTGATAAAATCTGGGTCGTTGGCTCAGGCATCTGGGGAAATTGTTCATAAAAGTGTAGTAGAAAATCAAAGGGCCCGTGGCCGCCTTCTCGTGTGAACTTTGGAGAGAGCTCACGAAATTACCATGGCTACGCATTAACCCTGGCAGCAAAAAGAAGGCGTAGCAACTGATACGCATGCAGATTATAGCACTCAATGTTCCCTTGAGGGAGGCGGGCAGAGCTGGCTAGGACTGTAGTCGGGATGGCGCAGTCACCGAATGGAGCACGACACAGAGAAGACATGCGCCTCCCGCGGATTCACACCGGGCCTATCATCTGGAGGTTTTGTCTCAGCATTCCCCAGAGGTACCGCGTGCAGGGTAGAAACGATGGAGGAAAAATGGAGATAACGATCCTGGCATCATGCCTTGGCTGGGTTTTCACGGGTTGTATAACCCTGGCAAGTCGGTTCACTTCTCTTTGCTCATCACCTTTCACTAGCAAATCAGAGTAAACAAAAATGCAGTAACTGTTACCAGGACACCTCATCAGCTGAGTAATGCTGGGAAGCCACAGGTACGCTGTCAGAGGAAGTGACTTATAAGAGTTGAAGACTAGTAAGTGAAAGTAGACCAGATGAATGAGTGTGAAGGTTGGGGAGATGAAAAATATTCAAATTAGAGGAACCAAAATGGACGAGGCCCTGATCCTTTAGGGAGCCAGGGAGGAGCGATAGGATGTAACTGGAGTGCAGAGCTTCGTAGGTTAAAAAGCAAAGGAACCTAAATTATAAGCAGTCGAATAACTTGCACAAAGTCATCTAGCTAACAAGTGTCTCGTCAGTGAATTGTCGGTGTCTGCATCAGCATTTTAACGACCAATGACCAATGCATCCAGCCTTCCTGCAGCAGTCTGTGAACAAGAGATCACTGCCCAGGGCGAGGCAGGCATATCTCAGTGTGTCCTGGAAGTCATAATGGGAATAGACTTAAAAGTCCTGGTGAGCAGATCCTCTACGGGAGTCATTAGGTGTAGAAAATGAAGCTACTGCAATGAGGAAGTTAAGCTAAACCAAGTAAATCAATGAGTACGTAATTAACTTCGTTTTTACTGTTATCCTCCAGAAATACAGCCACCATCTCAAAACGTGAAACAAGACTTTCACGGTTCACTGTCTGCTATAAACTTGTTTACTATTTATTAAATAAAATAAGCTTTGAAAAGTCTTAATAATCACATTTATCCCCCCACCCCTTCTAGCCAAAGAATGGAAGAACTAGTTTGTCCACGCCTCTTGCCTGAAGCACTGACCCATGGGAAACAATATTAATCTGTTTGAAGATCTCCTTTGGGTCCTCTGTTCTGTTTTACCATAAGACAGTAAGGTGTGAAATTCTTTTCTTCACCCATGTGTAATTTGGTGGATTCCTGAGCAGGAGGCTTGCTGTTTGGCGGCCCTGTGGGGCCTTCCACAGATATCTGTGCAACCTGCTCCTAGAACTTACCTGGTGGCCCATGGTGGCGGTGGGGCAGCTGGCTCAATGACACACCTTTGATGGGAGATGTTCTCGTCTCTGGGTTATCTTTCTAATTCCTTGCACCTCCCAGAACACATGTGCTCTGTAATGTTCACCTCAAGTCTATGCTTGCACCATGTGCTTGGCAGCTGTGATTAGAGCTGACCTTCTGGCAACACTTCCCTGGAGATAAAGGATATCCCACAAAGGAGAAAAACGGTTTTTTTCAGTATTTACCTTAGCTAATATACTTCTGTTCGATCTGTACAAGACCTGCTTGTTCATCTGCCTAAGACCATTTATCTTTTACACAGGTCACTTTGACTATCCTACTACATTATGGAAAAAGTACAGTCCCAATTCATTCAAATGCAGAGTACAGATTTTGTTTAAATACAGTAATTCTTCAGTTCACCATTGCTTCTGTTTGCAGTCTGGTTCACACACAGAAGTGTTTGGTAAAATTTGGTTTCCATTCTAGGGTGATGATTATGACTGTGGCCTTCTTTCCCAGAATCAGGGACCAAATTAAGTTCTTAAACCAAGGCACCACTATATTAGTCTACTTAAGAAAAATTCTAGCATCAAGATATTTGGAATTGTCAAAGGATAGAATTCTAACATTATAGTTTAATTATCTTAATTGGCTTTACTTTTCATGCCAGAATTGGGAAACACTCCGTCCCATGAAATAGAATAAGAGTTCTGAGCAAAGGTACTTGGCTCCATACACAAAGAAGGATTTGAAGAAGACAGAAACAAAAGCAAAAGCCAGACTGATCACTTCAAAGTCAGGTGAGGACGGGGAGACAACTTTAAGAAAACAACTGATTAGTTAACATCAGGTTATTTCAGGTTATTTGTTTCATGCAGGAATTAAAACAAAAGGAAATACATTATCACATCAACTGAAATTGGCCTGTTCAGGAAATTTGGATTTTTTACCTCTCCACTGTGGTTTGGACAGGCATCGTCTAAAGGCATCAGTGTGTCAAAGGGTTGGGGACAGACTGCAGTACTCTGAGAGACGGTAGAAGCTTTTGGAGGTGGGGTCTCCTGGGAAGTTTAAGGTTGTTGTGCTGGGCCCGGAAAGAGACTGTGGCCTCTGGGCTCTTCCTGTCTGTCCTGTGCCCCTGACCTTCAGGTGAACAGGTCTGCTCCCTAAGCTCCCTTACGATGCACTGTCCCACCGCAGCCCCAGTGCCACACAGCCAGTCAGTCATGGGCTGAATCCCGAAAACTGTGCGTTTTCTCTTTCTAAGTTGATTCATCTCAAGGATCTGTTACAGGAACAGAGAGTGGACGGACACACTCTCCAGGACTGATTTCTCCAAGGGGCAGAGAAATCACTTCTACTTTGGTGACAGAATTTCAGAGTAAATGAATTTATTTTCATTTTAGCTTAGACTGGGCAGAAAATTGGTCCAAAACAGCTGTTGCCTGCAATTTTATTTGATACACTTACTGTATTTCTCTTTAATATTCCTGATAAGGATTATTGTCATACTTCCTCAGGAGCCAAATAAAACTATATTTCCTTCTTTACATAGTATCTACCTGGGTAATTTAAAATGAAGTACTCTCTACTGGCTCACTTAAAATTCTAATGTGATTTAAAATTATTTATTGCTTTTAAAAGCAACCACATATATATTTAAAGATAAGTTTATATTATTCTAGTTACATTTACAATTAGTGTTCTACATGTATAATTATAATTATACTTTCTGCAATTCACTATTAATAGTACCAGTTATAATGTCCAACAGGAACCTCTTAGGTATAAGTGATCAGAATGCACACTAATTGTACAAGCTTCTGAGTCAGGCTTGGAAATCTACATGATACCTCCCAAGTTGCCACTTGGGAGAATTATGTCTCTTGACAATCTGGCTACTTCTCAATTGCTCTACTTTTTGAATCCCATTAAAACCACATTTACTACTAGGGAGGGACAATGTTTGTTGACAAAATCAAAAGGAAAGTGCTACATTCCTTTCAAAATGGCATTTGCATTAATTCTGGTTTCAGCTCCTTTTCACAGAACACAGGCTCTTCAGAAAATCTTTAGGTGTGGATTTGACCACCCTGTGAACTAGAAGTGGGAATTCCAGGATAGAAAAATAATGTAATTCAATATTAATTTATGATTTAGGAAGAAAATTAAAGTCTTAATAGCAGATAATTTTTTTTTGAGACAGGATTTTGCTATGTAGTGCAGGCTGACCTTAAACTTGTTTGTGTAGCCCAGGCTGGCCTTGAATTCACAGGCGATCCTCCTGCCTCAGCCTCCAAAATGCAGGCATATGCCACCATGCCCAGGTGCAGATAGTTTTTGTAACCTCATGAAAGTTTTAAGACATCTGTTGTAAATATTATACTTACTGATGATATATTTAGGAGTACCTGTTCTTACCATTTCCATTCAAATGTGTACTGAAATTGTAAACAGTACTGTCAAGTAAGAAAAAGACACAAGAAATTATAATGAATGGAAAATCCATACTACCTGTAGTTGGCATAATTGCCTATGTAGAAAATACAACATAGCTTACAGATACATTAGAGTAATGATGGCTACAAAAATCAGAAGACGCAATCTCACCAATGTACCATTTACAGTAGCAAAATACAAAAATCTCCAGAAACAAACTTAAGAAACAAAATGCAAGAAGAAACAAATTTAAATGCAATTTAAAGACCTCAATTTATAGATCACATCAAGTTCATAAAGTGAGTTAAGATTTTAAAGATGCAATAAAATCTACCCCCAAACATCTATATATTCCATGCACTTTCACTCAAAATCCTGATATTGGCAAGCTGATTCTGAGATGAATATGAGCAGTAAGACACTCCTCAAGGGGAAAATCAATTTTGGGGAACTTGCATTTCCAGTAGTCAATAAATTTTATAATGACATAGTAATTAAGATACTTCATAATTTAATTAATTTAATTATAATTTTATAATGCTATAGTAATTAAGAGAGTACAGCACTCATGTAGACATATCAATCAACAGATGGAAAAACAAAATCCAAAACAACTATATGTGTACTTAATGCCACAGATTGAAAAATGGTGACCAATGACCTTTGCAATACCTAGTAGTGGGATAACTGGTTATCTGTGAAAAACAAAATTGAATTTCTACCTCACATTTTGAAGAAAATTAATTCTGACTAGACTAACGTTTCTAAATATCAAAGAAAAAAATGTGGCATATTTTGTATGATTTTTGAGATAAGATTGCCCACAAGAGAAAAATATTACATTATATAAAATGTTACCAACACCACAGAGACAATTTTGTGTCCCATATGTGATGAAAAAAAAATGTTTTTAAAGCATTTAGGAAATAGCTAATAGCATAACAGAGGGACTCAGCAGAAGAAATAAAAGTTTCAAAATGTATGGTGAGCGTGTAAGAAGATACTCAACTCTATTTGGAATAAGAAAAAGACACATTAAAACCACTGTATGTAGTGGTTCAAAAAGTGTTGTGTCTGACAGTGTTTTGTCTGACAGTTCTAGGAAATGGCCAGTAGATGGAGAAAGAGGAAGTTTTAAGAATTGTTTGTGGTCATGGTGAGTTGGTACCACATTTTCCAAAATAGTTTAGTATACTTTTGTGAACTTGAAGCTCTATATGGCCTATAAAACAATCATTCCACTCCACGTATACGTCCTGGTGTGTGTCTCTACCATATTGTAACTGGAAAGCATACAGAAATGCTGAGAGCAGCATTACTCGTAATATCCAAAAAATAAGCAAAGCAACAGTGAGTTAGAGAAGTAGATCTTGGTTTGAACGTCAAGTGGAATGGTGAGCAATACCAATGCATTATTCCCTATGAAATTCTAAAGAAATGAATCAGCCTTAGCTGAAATACGTAAACTGGTTGCCTGATGGTAGAATGGCCGTATCTGTACAACATCATCTCATTTATCCAGAGTTCGAAAATAAAACTAAAGATTTGTTCAGAATTCTAATCAGGCAGGAAACTTCCAGAGATAAGCAGGGAATAATTTAACAGTGAGTTCAGATAAGGACTGAGGTGGGGATAGTGTGACAGAGAAGGAGAGGGATTGAGATTCAGGAGGGAGACAGAGTTCTTCTATCCTGGGAATGTTCCATGTCCTAGAGGTGAAAATGAGCACAGTAGTAAAAGTACTGATGAATATGTGTATATATGCACACATGCATATAATATGCATATGCATGAATAAAACGTTTTATGTACTCTAACATTTACATAACATATATGCTTTTGTATTTTATTTACTGGTTTTATATCTTGATATATTATGCACTTTAAAAAAGCTTTTTAAACCTGAAAAATTAAGTTACAGCTTTTGAGTGTTCTCTATTCAAGTGTATAATATTTTCCAAATAACCTGGAATTATGCATGCAATCTTACTGTTCAGCATGTATCTTTGGTTGTTGTAGACATGCATTGACTTCAAAATTATATCTACACATCCCAGCTCCTTCCTTACTCATGTTCTTACGTCAGATATTTGTTCTTTTTTGAGAGAACATGTACACAACTGTTTGTAGATGAAACCTTGAAGACTGGGGGATTTTTCTCTCCTGCCCCATGTAAGCACAGTGTCCAGAGCCTCAGTTGCCTATCTTGTTACTTGAGCAAAGTTTACAAGGACTTGAGCTCTAAAAACTTCGCTCCCCTCATATTTCCCACTTACAGGATTTCCGCCACAGTAAGAAGGTTCAAGTATCAACTGAACACTTTTAATGAATTTGAGGTAAATGACACAATAGATCTGAATATCCTAACAGCGTCAGCTGTGTGACACAGGACATCAAAACTCCCAGCGAGGGTAAAGACAACCACGCTGCCTGACTGTCCCTATGTACACGAATGCAGCAGGCCTGATGTTGGGTTAGTGGTCAGCGCTGATAGAGAGTCACCGATAAATCACAAAAGGCCAGTTATTTGTCAGTCCCATAATCAGTAAGCATTTTAGGCTACAATTATGGAACTGCAAGTGTAAGGCATACTGGAGCAACTATCCATTCTTTAAACTTTTGTTGTCAGCAATGTCAGCAAGAAAGAATTGCTTGCATTCAGTGAAAGTAACGTGATAGATACGTGATCCCAGTTGACTGTGATAGTTCTGGCTTTACTTGGGTTTTGGCTCTAGACAACCTGCATGGATGTCTTCTTTCAATTTCAGATATTTCAGTTTTTGTTTTTCTGAAAGTCAACAAACATCTCCTGAGGTCTGGTTTTTCTCTTATGAAATGCTGCAGCACAGGAAATGATCTTTGCGGGGCAGACAGCAGAGGAATGTGAGATCTCCCCCGGGAGCCTCTGACTCCAGCTCTCGGAGTCAACACCAGCGTTCTTTTTCTTTTCTTTTCTTTCCTTTTCTTTTCTTTTCTTTCTTTGGATTTTTTTATTTAAAAAAGCAATAAAAACAATGATACACAATTTCAAAATAAGTTAATAAGGGGTTAGCAATGGTTAATGTATTGCATGTTGTTATCTTCAAAGTAGTTGCTCAGGTTATAAAATATAGGCATGAAAACCTGATCAAACAATATAAGGACAAACTGCTCTTGTCAGTGAACTAATAGAAAGTAGTAGTATAATTATCTTAGCTATCTTGTACATGTATTATATATTTGCTTTTCTCTTCCTTTTCTTTTTTCCCCCCATCCTAGTTGTTCTTTCCTTTTGAGCAGTTTCTTCCTCTTTCACAATATCTATTGTACCTTTTGGATCTTGTTCACTCTTTCAGTTTCTCACGCTAGGAAAACAATACAATATTTACACATGTGAACTGATTTATTTCACTTATGAATATGGTCTCAAGTTGCAATCATTTACTTATAAAACCTTGAGTTTATCTTTCATTATAGCTGAAAAGTATTGTATTGTATAAAATACCCCATCATTTTTATCCATTCTGTGGTTTATGGGAATTGGGGTTGTTTTCAAGATTCAGCTATTATAAATTGTGCTGCTATAAACCTGGGTGCACATACTTTGCTGTGGTGTAATGTTTTTAATTCTTCTGGGAAAGTACCCAAAAGAGGAATAGCTGGGTCAAATGGGACCTCTAATCCTAGTTTTTTGAGAAATCTCCACACTGATTTCCACAGTGGTTGTACCAGTCTACACTCCTACCAATAATGTAGAAGAGTTCCTTTACCCCCACCCCTCCAGCATTTGCTATTGATTGAATTCTTGATGATGGCCATTCTTTCTGGGGTGAGATGGAATCTCAGCATTGTTTTAATTTGCATTTCTTAAATAACCAATGCTGTTGAACATTTTTTCATATATTTATTTGCCATTTGTATTTCTTCATCTGAGAAATGAGCTTTCATCTCAGATGCCCATTTTTGAACTGGGTCTTTGAATTTGGGGGGAGTCTGATTTTTTTTCAATTCTTTATATCTTCTAGATAGAAGTCCTTTGTCTGAGGGACAGTTGATTAATTTTTTTTGCCACTCTGTGGGTTTTCTTTTCACTCTACTGGTGATTTATTTTGATGTGCAAAAACTTTTTAGTAAGATGAGATCCCAGTTGTTGATTCTCAGAAGTACTTCCCATGCAATTTGGACTTTGTTCATGAAGTATATGCCTACCCCTATGCCTTCAAGATTTCTACCTACCATGTATTCCAGTAAATTTAATGTTTTTGTTTTAATATTTAGATCTTTGATACATTTTGAGTTTAATTTAGTGCATGGTGATAGACACAGTCTAGTTTTAGTCTTTGGCATGTGGAAAGCCAGTTTTACCTGCACCATTTATTAAAGAGGCTGTCTTCCTTCCAGTGAGTGTGTTTGGCGCCTTTGTCAAAGCTAAGGTGGCTGAGTTTGTTTGTAGTTGTGTCATCTTCTAATCTGTTCCACTGATCTTCAGGTTTATTTATTTATTTGCCAGTACCATGCTGATTTTATCACAGTACCTTTGTAGTATAATTTCAAGTCAGGCATTGTGATGCCTCCTGCCTTGCCTTTGTTGAACAGAGTTGCCTTTGCTATTCCAGATCTCTGTTTCCAAATGAATTTTAGGAATGTTTTCTCTAGATTTGTGAGGTATGCTAATGGTATTTTAGTGATATTATCAGAATTGCATTAAATCTGTATAAAAATTTTGGGAGTATGGCCACTTTCATTTTATTAGTTAGTTCTTCATATCCATATCTTGCCATTTTCTGATATCATCTCTCTTTTTCAGAATACTGTAATTTTCAATGTGTAGATCTTTTACTTTCTTTGTTAGATTGATTACTAAGTATTTAATTCTTTTAAATGCTATTGTGAAGGGTGTAGTTTCTGTAATGTCTCTCTCAGTGAGTTTGTTGTTTGTGTACAGGAATGCTATTGATTTTTGAGTGCTGACTTTTTTGGGGGAATCAAATTCATGACCATGTGCTTGCCAGGCATGAGTGTTAACTGTATCCAGCTACACAAGTAAATTTGCTTATTAAATCTAGAAGTCTTGGTGTAGTTTTTGGAGTCCTCTATGCAGAATATTATATCATCTGTAATACACCATATCAATCTGTAATACACCATATCAATAGAGCCAAAGGCAAAAATCATATGATCATCTCAATCTACCATCTCCAATGCAAACCACAGTGAGAGTAAAGATACTAAGAGATATTCAAACTTATGGTTAGCCATGATGTCCCAAGTCCAATCCAAGTGAGGATATAAGGACAAAGTCCCTGCTCCAAGGCCTCTCCCAGAATGTATTATCTCATAAAGAAGGGAGTGATTCAAGGATGAGTGACAGGGGTGATGGCAGGAACTACATGAGTACCCTGAGCTGGGTAGCCAGGTCGGGGGGGGGGGAAGCATCTTTGCAATATGCAAGGAGAATGACTGAATGGTTTTAGGAGGCTGTGGCTTCAGTTTCTGATATGCAAACTTCTGTGCCCTGGGGAGTCATAGCTTCTTACTTTGAGGCTCCTACCCAGCTGACACTCCTGGAGCTGACTGGCTCTGCTGTCCCACTGCGCTCAATCCTTTACAGAGAGCACTATGAGAGGAAACAGGAAACTGTCAGGTTGGCTGCCAGGATTACATACCAGTACCTCACTAGCTTTATTTGCATCAATTAGAGCCAGCTGTAGGGAGAATGGACTAGCATAGCCTGCTCTGTCCACATCAGTATATGAAAATAAGACTCGATTTAACTAATGTTGCAGTAGTTGTTCTGCATTCAAGAAGAGGTGCCCAGGTCGTCTTCTACATCTGTCCCTTCATTATCTTTTTGAAGAATGTTGAGCAAGGTCAGTCATGGCTGTATGGCCTCTAGGCCTCTCCAGATTGTGACTCCTCTATGATGGACCTTAATGAGAAGAATTATAAAAAAGAGAATGAGTGCACTAATTCTGATATAAAACCAGAAGTGAGCCTTGAGATATATAAACAGATTTACTTATTCTATAGCATCAACAAATTTATCCCAATCTTTAATTTGGATATCAAAAGTAGCTGTCTATTGTGACATAGACAGCACTGGTTTCTGAAGAGCGCCTTTATCCATAGTAACATTTTGATGGATTGCTTCTTGTGTATGTTTTTTGATCATTCCCCAAGGATGTAGGCTTTGGTAATGGGGTAATACAAAATGGAGCCATATTATAGCAACATTTTATTTTTTTTAAATTTTATTTAAAAACAAAACAAACAAAATAGAAAAAAAGGTAGCAACAATACAAGATTCCAAGGGGAAAAAAAAGAAAAGAACAAAAAATACTGAGAAGTCATTACTTGATAACTTACATACTGTCATCTTAGAAATAGTTGTTCAAGTTACAAAGTTAAAACATACAAAGTACACATTCAAACAATGAGAATGTCAACAGTTCTGCTCCATGATCTAACACAAAAACAGTAATATGG
Organism: Dolichotis patagonum; assembly: GCA_004027295.1. NCBI lineage: Eukaryota > Metazoa > Chordata > Mammalia > Rodentia > Caviidae > Dolichotis > Dolichotis patagonum. The sequence continues at coordinate 370,096 of PVJX010000042.1, forward strand.
TCATTCATCTTACACACTTAAACATACATGCAATTATATCCTTTAGAGCACTTTCTTTTCCTCTCTTTTTTACAGTAGCAATTACACATTTTGGGTTTTATTACTCCTACAGTTCTTATTATTTTTTATACTAGAGACACAATGTGATATTTATAAATATGGTTCTTATTTATTTCACTAATGAGGATAGTTTCAAGTTGTCTCCATTTACCTATGAAGGCTTCAAGGTCATCCTTCTTCATAGCTGAGTAATACTCCATTGTATAAAAATACCACATCTTTTTCATCCACTCTGCAGTTGATGGACATCTTGGTTGTTTCCAAGATTTAGCTATTACAAATTGTGCTGCTATGAACATGGGTGTACATATATCACTGTGATATGAACTTTTCAGTTCCTCTGGGAAAATGCCCAGGAGGGGAATAGCTGGGTTGAATGGAGCTTCCAGTCCTAGTCTTCTGAGAATTCTCCACACTGACTTCCATAGTGGTTGCACCAGTTGACACTCCCACCAACAGTGGAGCAATGTTCCTTTTCCCCCACAACCTCGACAACGTTTGTTATCATTTGATTTCTTGATGGCAGCTATTGTTTCAGGGATGACATTTTAAACCCTGCTGTAATTGTAAGCTTTCATTCTGATCTCCCATTAATAGGACAGAAGTTTCTGGAATGCTCATTTGGGTTTGCAATTTTATATCAGTTTCTCACTGAATCTTTTAACTCTCATCAGCAGTTTTTGTCCAGTTATCTATGAAGTGAACAGTTTATCCTGAATGGGCTAAAACCATGGAACCAATAATTGTGCTTGCTAGCAAAAATACTAAGGAAGTAATCCCTGCAATAATCAATCCAAGCATCCTCTTGGTTCGATTGTTAAATCTTTTAATTAAAGTCTCTACCGAGAAGGCAGTAGGTGGATGATATTAAGGCTCCATTAGATTGACTGGAAGCCAAACTCTGGGCATCCTGCTCATGAAGATTATTGTGGAGTTCCTAAAAAAAAGGTCAGATATGATACAATGGTTAGATAACAATTAGTACATTAGAATGTGTTTTGTTGCCATTCTATGTTTCTTATTAACAGTACATGAGGATCATAAACACATATGTTTATTCTTATACACCTGTGATCTTGTAATATTATTTTGACTTTTCCTCCAGTCATTGGTGGCAGATGCCCAGTCTGAAGCTGTCCAACATGAAAAAGCAGGGCTAGATTCTATAAAGTATGCTGTATGGGCCCAGGCTGTCATTGATAATAACTCCAGGAATAGGAGAATTGAGGCCTCTACCTGACCATGTGACATTAGACAAGGCTTCCAAGGTCACTGTATTGTCGGGAGAGCCTGAAAAGGAAATCTCATGCCAATATCAATCTTTTCCCATAAGGAATCCTCTAGGGGACCAAACTATGAAAGAGCAATTAAACTTGCGTGTAACTCATCCATAATATGGGTCTCTGTAAGACTGACAAGGGCCCAAATCACCTTCTTAGAAATGAGGGGCATGACCTTCTGAGACACAGATAGGAATTTTAGATTTAAAATCTCCAGTAATGTTATCATCTGAAGGAATAGAAGTTAAGGTCAGTAAGGTGAATTGTCCCTTAGACAGCTATATTTTTAAGTCTGATCTACAGCTGACGCACATGGGCTAGGATCTACACATAAAGTGGACTACACATAAAGGAGGATATACAAAGTGAGAGGTAATATTTAGTTTAGATTGTTCTTGAAAATGCATAAAAGTATGAGGGCCTGTCAGAACAGCATATGTAGGAATTTTGGTTTCTATAGAACAGAAAATGCTGGTGGCTTGTCCATCCATGTTAGGGGTCATGGCCCACTCTGCACTTATCGGTGTATGGAAATAAAATCTTGACTTAACTAACGTTGCAGCGATTGTTCTGCATTCAAGAAGAGGTGCCCAGGTCGTCTTCTACAGAGACTGAATCAGGTGATCCTGTGGACTCGTCTCTGTTTCGTGACCCATAGAGTGGACGAAACCTAACTTGCTCTGGTGGTCCTAGTCCATCTGATCTGTTCGTGACGCCCCAGGTCATCTCATTTCTTATCAGAAGACAGTGGAAAGTTAGGGCTCGACGTCAGTCTCTTGTCACTGTCACTTTTAAGGCAGATGTCCCACCTGGGCACTCTCCATGAAGAAGGTTGAAGTCCAGGGTGGGCTGGTAGACATGAGATGATACAGCCTTTGCCTCAGGCTGTGCTTTAGGAAAAACATGTGCTGCGTGAGTTTTAGATTCCAGCAGGGACAACACTGGTTCATGCCACTATTGCAAAACTTTCCTCTCTCCTCTCTTTCACATCCTGCCAGTTTCTGGACCTTTCTAGTGGGTATCACAGGAGAACTCACGGGTAATCATAACCACGGAGTGAAGACATGTATCATTTGTCTTCTATTCTGGATTCTTTGCCCAGAAAACCCCAGGCACTGCTGCCCTTGCAGTTTCCTGGTGGCCTCTCTGAGTCATGTGGTCACATTGTGTAACACTGTTCTGAGACTGTTCTTTGAATGCAGAGAACATTTGTTTCCTGGGGAATCTTTCCAAGTATTCCACCCAGCCCTGCTTCTTCTTCCTCTTCCAGTTTTCTAGGCCTTTCTACTAGTCATATATAATATAATAACATATATGTTTTGTTGTTATTTGATTTGCTTTGCCTTGAGAAAGTAACCAGTCTGCAGGAAATACCCTAGTCTATGTGTCTTTAGAAACATTAATCATAGCTCCACTGATTGGGCATTAGCCAATGCTGATATTGCTTTGATTTCTCCCACAACCTCAAATTTCCCTTTAGCTCTTCACAAGTGCATAGTTTTAGCCTAGTGAAAACTGCTTTGAGTGCTGGATTTCCAGTCCCTGTGGGAGGCTTAACACTGGCCTAGAAAGATGTCCTCATCCAAATCCCCAGAACCTGTGACTAGATTACACTACAAAAGGGATTCTGCATGACTGATTGCATGAAGGGTGTGGAGATGCGAAGATTATCCCAGTATAATCCAGGTGGGCCTCATATAATGGCAAAGTTCTCATGAGAGAGACGTAGGAGGAGCCACCTGACAGGAAGGTGCTAGAAAGGGAGACTCAGGGGAGCTGGGCTGCTGGCCTTGGAGATGCAGCCTCAGAGGTGGCCTGTGGGCGCCGGAAGTGTTAGGGAACTAGGTTCTCCCCGGGTTTCCACAAGGAACCAGCCCTTCAAGCACCTGGACTTGAGCTCAAGGAAGCTAAGTTTGGTCTTCTGAACGTCAAAATTGTGAGAGAACACATCTGTGTTGTTCCAACCCTCTAAACCTGTGCTGACTTGCTGAGGCAGCAATAGAAAAGTGATACCCTCCCCTTGCCTTCAATCAAAGGCCTCCTGGAATGTGCTGGAAATTCCAAAACCACTATTACCTCTCGGCACTGCTTAGCTACTGACTCCAACTGAGGTGGAATAGGAGAAGTAAATATAGGTTGAAAGGAAACCAGGAAAATTATAATTTTATATTTCTGCATTTAAGAAAAAATGTAGCCCGAGGACATAATCAATGCCATCCAAGGTTATAGTGACTTCTCTTTCTCTTTGTGAATTAGGGCTGTGTGCTTCCTCTGGGTCCCACAGATTCACATGTTCTGAACCTCTATCCTCCAAGAAAGAGCGCTGTTAACCGTGCATCACATCCCTAACTTCAAGTGCATGCAAATAGTTTGCACTCTAACCTAGCTCGCCCATGCACCACTAGTACACACAGCAAGGATGTACATTTTACATTTCCCATCTTGAGGACACTTGCAAAATATGCATCAACACACTTCTGAGTGTGGGCTTTTTAAACCTCTGCCTAATAAATCAGTCTGTGCTTCTCATTGGATGCATCCTGAAGTGCTTTTTCTGCAGTGTAAGTCAGTGGGTTGCTACTACCTACTCCACGGGCAGGGATGAGTTAAGGCCCCCATTTGCTCGCTAGGATACTTCCTTGGGTCCTGGTGGTAAAGTCAGGGCACCTGATTCTAGTATAGAACAGGAAGGGTATTACTGTGCTCTTTTTATGAAAGGGAAAAATGAAGAAACTTGACCCCAAGATCCCATTACCAGGTGTTAAAATTGTAATCTAACCCCCCTGCATCCAGCTGCTCTTGGGGTAAATGTTTAATAATCAAAGGAATCAGTGGCATCATTTCCATCCTTCTTTCCATGCCCAAGTTAATAAGGTGGACATTGGTGTTTTTATATTAATATTTAAAATTTTACCCAGAATGAACCCACTTGGCAGCCTGGGCCAGGTCAGATTTCTTATTAAAACCTCACGGTGGGTGAACAGGCCACCTCCTGCTTTCCTAGCCTCACACTGAGATGAGGGGACAAAAGCCACACACATTGTCCTATTCCAGTAGGGATACTCCACTGGCCAGCGACAAGAAAAATGAGAAGAAAACATGTTTTCTCTGCTCAAAAGAGAGAAACAGGAAGGTGTCTCTGGCCCCTGAAAGGGTCGCCATGGAAACACAGCAGCCTGCATCTCAGCACCAAACTTTTGATATATAAATAAAATCTCCTAGACCCAGATTGTCTGGACTTTTGTGATCTAGAGCTGTCTCGAAGTTCTTGGGTGTCATCTTTTTGGACACATGTATCCAAGGAGGTAGCATTTTGGTTTTCTCTAGCACCTGTAGCTTCGTCTGGAGAAGTAACCTAGGCACACATGTCCGTTTCAGGCCTTAGAGAGCAAGGGGGTGGTGACGGAGACATTTGACTTTCCTCCTGGCCAGGGCAATTAACTACACAAAGGGCTACAGATGTGATGTTTCTGGTATGTGAAAGGGAAAGGACTTTTCACAGGAACACTGACAAATCCAAGGGAGTTTTATTGCTGACAGCCTGACATCTGGACTGGAGTCCAAAACAGTTTGTATGCTGCTACTGCTGTCCAGTTTACAGGCTGTTTTTCAGTCAATCTCATTCATTCTGAGGGAGTAGGGTGGACTTAGGAAAAGGCTACTTGGGCGAAGCCTGCGCAGGCCCCGGGCCAGAGTCACCCTGCTGCAAAGTGTCAACCAGAACCAAGAGTGCATGGCAGGTCCCCAGTCAGCCACTTTGCCACCTGCAGAAACTCTTGGGGACTGTTTTTTACAAGCCTCAGGTCTGGGGTGACAGCCTTTGCGTCTACCCTGGAGGCTCATTCTCCTGTCATTTGGGACACTTGAAATTCAGATTTGCAGGCTTTTCCTAAACCATGGGAAAGGTGTTACATTTAGTACTGTTCCCTCCCCAAGTGCTAGGCACTGAAGCCCCTCTTAATGGGTGTTATGCACTTAAGTACTCACTTTTTGTGATTTTTTTCTTTCCACCATTGCACAGATTGAATCCCGAGAAGGAATCCACTTCACTACAGCTTATCACTTAACTTTCTTAAGAGGGCAAAGAATAATAATGGTTTGGAAAGATTTTTAGAAAAATAAATGGGAGATCTTTTAAAAATGCTTATTAAAATTTCAAAGCATTTGAAGCTGTAGAATAAAGAGTAGGTCGGATATAGAGACAAAAGTTAATATTTTATATAAGCATGGATTTGTAAGGTTGGGGCATTCATGGACTTTAAAAAAAAAAAGAAATATGTCTTCTTGACAGCAACTAAGAGGGAATCAGCTGGTGGCAGCCACTGACATAGGCCAGGATCTATTACAACTCTCTGATACCTTGGGTACTTGGGAAAAACCCAGACATAAAGCAAATCCAAGCAAGATATTTTTCTGAAAGCTTTATTTTCATGTTATTTGTATAAACATATCAATAAATATATCTCTATGTCCAAACGTGTAGAAACAGGTCACAGTTATGGCTAAACAAGGCATTGTGCCTTACAAAGAAGACATAAAATGTCCAAGGGATAATTAGAACATTGCAGTTCTCAAGACTTCAACATCAGAAATGTTGACTGCATACCATGAAAGTATTGCAATAAATAACAGCTGACAGTCACATTCATCTACACGGTCACACAAACAGACATGTGCCCACGCTCCCACGTTAATGTTCGTCTCACTGCTTCTCCGCATCCTCTCCTTGGCTGGCGTGGCACCAAACAAGTTTCATGAATAAATATTTCACACCCATCATCTTCAAACTAAGTCATTCAGGACTAAAACAACTTTGATTTAACATTGACAATGATCCTTAAAATAATGGTACAATAAAATATCGGGAAATCAAACCCCATCCCATCTTTAAATATTAGACAATATAAAAGCATGGAAAAATAAATTAATACATATACAAATAAATAGAAGACAATCTCTCATACGAAATGGTCACAGACACTGGACACAGTCCCCGCATCCCTGGTGTTATCTCGTCTCTCTTTCCCTTTGATGCTTCTGAGAATCCCCTCAGAAACAGGAGCGCGGGCTTCTGGTCCTCTGGGGAATCAAGTGGCTTTGCTTCTGTGAGGAGAGAATAATCGCTGTTAGCAGGGACTCAGAAATCTTCCTCGCATGGCCTTCTCTCATTCCCTACTCTTGCACTTGGCAAAAAACACACCAGGTTTCCGGTGCTGTGGGCCAGGGAAGGGGACTTGTAATCACATTGTAGATTAGTTTCAAACAGTCCCACGCTGTTACAGCAGGGTGAAAACCGGTATGCGCCATCGCAGGGCAGCTCAGATCAAACCCGCCCCAAGAGCAGCTTAGGTTGTTTGCAAACTGCCTGGGGACTCCCCGTATCCCCGTAACCCAGGAGCCTCGTGAACCCAGGCGGGCCTCAGGCAGTGTGTCCACTGCTCAGCACCAAAGTTTAAAGCCTGCAGCTCACGACAGAGGGTCCACCTGTCAGGCCTTGCCCCTGGGGCACTGATGTCAATAGACAGACTCTCAGCCTCGCCAGCCAATTCCAGGTCTCTCAGGGCCAAGTTTACCAACACTCCTTAGAGCAGTAGGTGGCTTGCGCAGGACAAAGAGCCCTCTGGGCTGGCGGGTGAATGCTCCCCAGGGGAGTTCAGTCCCCTGGACCCCGCTCCTGCCCGCTCCCCGCTGTTTTCAGGGCGCAGATCTGACCTCAGTCCCGCGCGCACAGAGCCCCCACGCACCTGCTCAGCATCCTCTGCAGGACTCTCTGCACCATGGGGGCCTCCGGGTCGAGACAGGCTTCGCGTCCATCCTTGAGCGTGGCCCTGCAGGAGGAAGGGAGGCCGTGAGCGGGGTCACCGGGGCTGCGTCAGGCTTCCCCGTGTCGGGGTCCCCGGGTCTGGCCGGGCAGCGGGAGCCGGGACTTACACGACTTCGGTTTGGTGGCAGTGGGGTCCCGGCGCCGTCACCGCTATGCTCTGGATGTTCTTGGGGTGCAGACCGCGCACGGGCTGCAGACAGCGGCAGCGCAGCTCGGAGGTGGCAGGAGCTCCTGGGGAGGACAGGGAGGTGAGCGAGGCCCCGCACCCCGTCATGGGGAGGGGCAGGGGGAGGGCAGTCCCGTCCCCGAGGTCCTGAGGTCCCCGTGTCCCGCGTCCCGGTCCTCGCGTCCCACCTGCGGCTCTCCGGGAGGTCCCCAACACGAGGAGCAGCAGCAGCAGCAGCAGCGCAGAGAAGCGCAGGGTCTTGGGGGCGGCGCGGGCCATGGCTGGACTGGGGCTCCCCGGCCGCTGCGCGCTTTTATGCGCGGGTAGCCGCGCCTGGGATTCCCCCGCTCGGACGCAAACACGCCCCGTGGGTGGAGCCACTAGGAGCCGCGCCCTGGCCCCGGGCTGGGGTTTTCCCTCTGTCCTCAAACTTGCTGTTTAATCACATCTACCAGGGATTTCACCCAAGAGTGTCGGCTTGGGCCCTGGCGTTTGGCAGGAGGGTGGGATCACAGTTTGTGCCAAGGGAAAGGCCGGTGTCAGAAGGTCATGTCAGCGTTCAGCCGGGAAGAAAGCGCCGTAATCGGCCACCGTTTCCTTCCTGTGCGAAATGCTGGAACTTCCCAAGCCCCGGGGACCCTCACTGCTCCCCACCACCAGCACGACAGCCTGCAGGGGGCGGCAGGGGGGCCGGTGGGCTCCCGAGACACCGTAAGAAAGGAAAAATGGAAACAAAGCTTTTGTAAATGGGGAGAAAGTTGTATCATGTACAGGTACAAATTCTCTGTGATGAATGTGATCATTATGTATATCTAAAACACACCAATAAAATCTGATTAAAAAAATGAAAGTGTAGGAAATGGAAGCTGTCTTGCAGTTTATAAAATGTATGACTGATTCATCAGTCATTGAGGATTTGTGAAAATATAACTAGTGTGACCACTATTTTTCTGGAATTCCTAGTTGGAAATGCAATGTTTTCTCAGAAAAAAAATTACTGGTTTAGAAATAGAATAGCTATTCTTTAAAATGTATAAATATTATTTCATTTTTCTGCACGTATAGATCTTTATGTGCCTATTACAGAAAACTATAAAGGATAGAAATGAAGAAGAGATTGTTCACTAGGCTTTTTTATGTTTTGGTACAAGGAACAGACTTCGAGAGATTTTTGCTCTTGTCTTCAACGTCCCAGAAAGTGACAGACGTTGAATGTTTTATGACGCCTAGTGAATGTGAAGCATTATAAATTACTGTTGTACCCTGTTCCTCATGGTGACATTCATGATGACCTGCTCGCATTCACCCAGTGTCTCACTGAACTTCCTCAGGCGCCCGATGAAGTAGCTACCTCCCCCCAACCCTCACGCTGCAATTCTTACTATGACATTTAAGTGATTTGTCTAGGTCTCCCAGCAAGTAAAATTCAGAATTGGAGTTTCAGGCAGCTGGCTTACTGCACAGCAAAATTTTTTTTCTGAGGTAAATGATTCACAGCTTCAGGAGATTTGTTTGTTTTTAATGTTTGTTATCTCGTGGTTCAACTTCAGCTTTCGTAAATCTTAAAAATAGCAAACTTCTCAGAAATCTGTGTTTTATTTCATCAACAGCAAAAGGTTTCCTTTGCGACATGAATATAATCTCCTTAATTTAATAAAATCTCTATTTTATTATCTCTTTTTCTAAATCAACATGCTTCCACTCCCAGCACAGGCAATAGAAATCAATTCTCCACCCTGGAAGTGGAAATGTGCATTGCAGTCCGCTCCAACTTGCCTAGATCAGTTTCCCCTTCTCTGTGGACTCTTTGTGGGTTAAAACATGAAGTATTGTGCCTTTAGCATTAGTTGAAGGTGGCCCAGAACTCTATTCTTCTGATTTAAGAAAATGGGAGAGATTTGCTGTAATGACTTCAGATCCAGTTCAAAGTCCTGACAGGAGCAAATACTCAAAAGTAAATCCAGCTTTAAAAATGTATGGTAGTTTTCAAAAAAGTAATAAGCCTAGAGACAGTCTCTGGTTTGTAGAATAAGCCTAAGACTTGTGTAATAAATAATAACTGCCACAAATGAAATACTAAAAGGTTTTTTCTTTTGCAGTGTATCAGTCCTCATACTTTAATCCCTAACAGCCTCATATTTACTTTCTTAGAAACATTAAAAAGCAATGACATTGTACCAAAGTAATCCAGTTCTTCCTTGTTTTAGTGTCTTCTCTAGCTAATTATTCATCGTGACCTGGGTGACAGCTTTCTATGTCTAAACGTTGAAGTTAAGCAGTAAGCAGCTGGAAAGGAGATGGGCGTCACTGAGACCAAGGGCTGGTTGACGCTCCCTTTTTCTGTCGGTGCACTGACAGATCTTCAGTTTTGTTGTCACTGTTCACCATGCCTTGTCAGTCGGAGCTGCCGGCCCCTGGGGGCCTGGCTGAGGCCCAGGAATGGGCTCCTGCTGTGGCCCCTATGCTTGGGCTGGCACAGGTGGCCGAGCATTTTGTGGCAATGACTGCTTTGAGTGCCATGAATGACTGCGAACTTGAGGGAGAAATGAAGATGTCTGAGTATGGCAATCAATCCTTTCAGCCCAAAGCCTCTGAGTGTCAATGCCACTCACCCTGTCCTGTCCTAATGCGTCTGTCATTTCTGCTGGTTTGAGCCCCTTCCCTTGAATTTTTTTAGGAGAATCCTGATTTTCCTTTGGAAGCCAGGTTTTCTTTTCCCTGGCATCTCTCTTTCTTCCCAGTGTGAGTGGCTCGGGTATGATCCTGCTCCAGACTCCAGGAGTGAGCTGCAAGCCCCCGCTAGGACTGGGCAGTCCTTCCTATTGGGTTCCATGCCCTAGTCGCCTTGGCAGGCTCAGGCATGGCAGGACCTACCCTGTCCAAGGCAGAAAAATTCCTGGAGCAGTTTTTCCTCAGGAAATGGTTAGGCAAAAATCCTGTGCTTCCTGCTGGCTATCTTTGATAGAATAGAAGCTTGAAATAGTTTGTTATTTGTAGAATTAGCTGTGTGACTCCTAGGGACATGTTTAATTAAAATTATCTTTTTTAGAAAGGAAGTAGAGAGGGCCCCCCCCTTTTCCTAGTATACACCTTTCTGTGATTTAACCCCTGCTAGCCCCATGGTGCGCTTCAGAAAGTTTTAGGCACACCAGTGTTTTGGAACCTACCCTGATAAACACATCCCTTCTGTTCTAACAGGGGCCGATTGCCACTGTGAGATGCACAAGTGGTAGGCCATGCCACTGCAAACTCATCGTATCCCTAAGATAGCCCAGATGATTAAGCTTCATTTCGCCTTGTAGTTTTTGTTGTCTTCCACATTTGGTTGGTAGGATCTGATACACCTGCCAAATCTAGGGACACTGTGCCCTGCTGAACACAGACCCTGACATCCCATATCAGGTGACAACAGGGAGGCCCGAAGGCTGTGCTGATGGAACTTTACCCCTCCCCCGACCTCCTATTAGCTACAGCTTGTTGCGTATTGGCTCTGCTCTAGAGGGAGAATGTTCTAGCAATATCCCTAGTAGTTTATGTCTGTGGAGTTCAGAACACTTTCCTCTGTGCCAGCTCTGACCTTAGAAAGGTACTCCCAGGTCAAGGCGCCAGGGTCTTACCACAGCAGTTTAGCCATGCAGGCAAGCACCAGGACTGTCCCATTTCCTTTACTGTGGCGTGACCAGGATTGTCTCTGCTTTACTCAAGCTTGTCATTTGCTTCACTCGGAGCCCATCCCGATGGGAGTAAAGGCACAGACAGGAAGGGGCAGCCAATAGTGCACGGTCTTCCTGAAGTTTGGAAGTAGTTATCTCACCTCAGCCACCTGAACTGACAATGGCAGAGGTGAGGACTTTTGATGGAAAAGAAGAGGATTTCAGTGGTGAGGATTTCAAGAAAGTGGGAGGTGGGTGTCAGACAGGCACGCATTGAAGACTGTTTATTGGAGAAATTGTATTAGAGATTAGAACTGAGTTTTGCAAGATGGAAGAGTTCTGGAAATGTGTGGTGGTGATGGTTGTGCAATAACACAGGTATTTTTACTATCACTAAGGTGACAGATTTTAAGTTTATTTTACCATCACAAAAATAAAGCAAATAAATGTGCAGAGAAAGCCATACGTAAGTTTATAGTTCCATAGTCAAGGTTAAGTAATTGGTTTTATTGATTGCTTATATTTAGCAAATGGCGTCAGGGTAGAAAAATGTTTTCTCAGTAAAAAAAAAAATAGGAGAAAAAATGAGGATGTAGAGAGATGCTGAGGATGAAGAAAGGTGAGATTAGGAATCAGTTGAGTAGGAGGGCAGGCTGCTTCCTGTGGGGTCAGAGCTGGTGCCTGGTTCCTTGTTTGGGGGCAGTGGCTAGGATTCAGGAAATAACTGCGAAAGTCCAAGGGCAGTGGATGTCAGTGAACCGAAGGTTCACGGTATATCAGAGAGATCAGCTAGGATTAGGAAGAATTATGTGACAATGATTCCTGATCTGCAGGATTCTGTTTTAGCAGCAGTGTAACTTGAGAATAGAAAGAGAAATAAGACAGTGAGAAGGAACAAGGGTTGAATGGTATGAATGGTAAGGAAAGTAAGTTTCTGAAATGATTGCCAGTAAGTTCAGGTGGGACTGGAAGAGGAACGAAGAAAGACAAGGTTTGAGAGACAGGAGAGTCAGGTGTCCCAGAGGGATCTCTGTTCTCCGTTCGATGTCGAATATGTCCATTATGAAGCCACGAGTGGAGCAGCTGAAAGGAAAAGAGGCACCGAGCAAGGCCTTTTCACTGACTTGATGCTGACTTGCGCCATTCGGAAGATGCTGGTGTTGAAAGTAGTTCTGCTCCTGGTTGGGGGCAGCACCAGTGTGCCATGTGAAGGCTCTGGAGGGGAGGAGGAGGTTGGAGTCAATAGATCTATGTGGGACAGATGAATGACAGATAGTGTAGAAAAGAGAAGCAGGAAGACTTAACTATGCATTGCATATCATGAAATATAAATATTATATTATTATATAAACATTTTGTGATAATGAGTGGCTGTGTTTGGAGGGTGTGGAGGGCCAAAGGGAACCCATGGCAGGTCCCTGACAGTTCTCAGATGTTCTTATAAACTGACAAAGACTGGAGACCTTTGCTACGTCCATGCAGCTCTTAAAATTCCCAGCGGGAGGATGGTAGAGGATGAAGAAATGAGCACAAGAGTCAGAATGCAGAAAGCTGAGGTCAGAGGGAGCCATCTCTCCTGATGGGACAAAGGAACTGCCCAACTACTGCAGCGTGTTTATTTACACACTCGGTGGGCTGGTGTCAGGTAAAACCCCTCTGGCCAACAACTTGTTTACCTGGCTCTCCTCAGACACCCCATGTTCTTGGGGCTGAAACAACTTGTTCACCTGGCTGTAGCCCTGCACATGTGATCAGTCTCCAGCTCAGCTGCGCCCCAGAGACCCTGCTGTTAGTAATGCTGGAAAAGGTGTGTGTCTTATCTGTATACTGTTTTATGAGAGATGAGAACCAGATCACAGAATTAAAGAGGCAATGTCTTAATCCTCAGCAGATTTCTTAACTCAGCAATAAAAACAGTCCTTACCAAAAAGGTTCACACTAACCACAATCTCTTCCTACAAGGAACACCTGAAAACATCTTTTACCATCTACTAAGTGGGCGTTTTCTAGATACTAGGGAGCATAAAGTTTGTTCGTCTGGAGGCACAGACTAGAAAGACAAAATAATTACAACAGATTCTAGATAAATCAGCTGGGACTGGCAAGTGCTCTGGAACTGCTGAAAGGAAGGCAGCTCAGCCAGCATTGCTGTGGATGGAGCTCTGGGAGTCTTAGCTGCTTAGGCTTGGTGACCCTTCTGCTTCCAGGTTTTGTAAACAAAGCTGAGCAGTGGTGGTGTAGTTAATCCCTTTGTTATGTCTGATCCAGTGAAGAAACAAATAATGGACAAAGTTATATATTATGTTTATTTCTTCCTAGTTTTTCACTGCAAAGGAGTTAAGCCAGTCTCTCAGTGACCAGATACTCAGGATCTTTCATGACATTACAAACATTTACAAGTTTGTGGGTTTTGAAAATCCGATTTTGTGTGGAATATACCTTCTATTTATTGTGCTGAATGTTTCCTTACTGAATGTAGCACCCGGGTTTCAAGCTGTCCTCCTGCTGGTCAAACATGAATTCTCACTTGCTTGTGTTTCCTTAGTAGGTCACCTGTTAGCTCAGGAATTACAGACTCTGTGAGTGACATGTCTGCTCTGGAGCAGAGGCCAAAGAGAAATATAGAGGCGAGGACAACCAGTTGCCCTGAAAGTCGCAACGTCACAGAGGCGCTCTGCTGCAGTTGGAAGCTCTCCCTCGAAGCTCACAGTTGATATTTAATCACCACTCAACAGTGTGGAGAGACCAGGCTTTCAAGAAGTGACTGGGTCTTGGAGGCCCCGCCCTCTTGAATGAATGAATGCCTCATCTTGGAAACGGGTTGGTTGTAGCACCAGTGGGTTTCTGATTACGGATGAGGCAGGCCAGTTCTCCCTGTCTCCCATGCTCCTTTGCCCTCTGGCTGTGTCACCCCGCACCAGACCACCGTCTCCATCCCAGCCAGCAGGATGCGCCACACCAAGAGATGAGAATACTTTATGACTTCAAGTTGTGACCATTAGGATGTCATGAAGTCAACTGTGTGGGCTGTGACCAGTGTTTAATATATAATGGAATAAGACAATATAATTTTTTAAAGAAAAGATTATATTTAACACATCACACGCCGTTAGCTTAAGTAGTATTGTGTATCATTTTTGTGTCTTGTTCACCTGAATAACTGTGTAAAACTAAATATTAGACGCAGATACAGAGAAAAAACAAAGCTTTTCAGGGTCAAAACTGTCACTTTAATGATTTCATTACCTTGATCAGTGTTGTGGCTATATAATCACTCTTAGTTTATAGATCATGTCTGGACTGAATTTCCAGGCAGGAAAACAAAAAAACTGAAGCACATTCCATTCTGATTTCATCACTCCCTGCAAGTTTTCACAACAATGGAGACCGGTAAATTGTTATACAACCTGGGCTTTTCCGGGCAAGAGAGCCTGGCTCTCAGGAGTCTGCTGATAAAGGTGCCGCTTAACAGTGTCCTCACCAGGGATCAGAAGCTGGCTTGGAAACAGCACAGGCTGGCCTGGCAGGATTGGTTTTGGTCCTTGGGCAGGCCAGACTGAACCTGCTAATGGTTATATTTGACTAAGGATCCCGCTATGGCAGACACAGAAGGAAATGAAGAAAAAAGTAAAATCATCAAAGCTGGTCACTGCACCCTTCTTCCTAGCATGTTAATTCTTCAAAAACCAGTTGAAGTGCTTGAACTTCACTTCAAAACTCTTTGCTATTTTTGCCAAAATACCTTTGCTAAATGGCTTACTCAATCCACCAGATTGTGTGTTAGCACAAAATCACAGTAATGCTAATATGATAATAACGAACATTAATTATCAATAACATTTAATAAAAGCATACTCTTGTACATTTTTATGTAACATCCCTTACAGTGTCCCACGAAATTAGATGTTTGGCATATACCTGTTTCATAGATTGCAAAAGCAATGTATATGCCTCACTAAGGAGTTCACGTCTTATACTATAGGAAAAAGAGAACCTTTGAATGTCTGTACAGATGAGTGATGCTGTATTTGCATTTTACAAAATAGATCTCGTAGTGTTGAAGATAAAATGTATGAAGGAAAGCTCAAAAAGTTGTAAAGCTCTGAGAAATGATGGCCTGTTCTTCGTAACATACCTCAGTCCTGCCCCTTGTATATATTCCCCCTGTACAGAATAACATATTCTCCTGGAATAGCACAGTGGCCCTTCAGGCTTCTGGGTCCTCCACCCTCTCCTTGCAGTTTTGCTCATCAGCAAATCCCCCGTTTCCTTCCAAGTCCAAGTCCAGTGCCATGCAGGCTTTATTCACACATCGCTGCCTGTAGGAGCCGTGGCTGGGAACCAGCCAGCTTTGCTCTGCTTTCTAGTGCTGTGTGGCTCTTTAGGTCCTGGGTGTCCAGACTTTTGATGCTTGGGCACAATGGGTGAGGAGGAATTGTCTTGCGCACATACACATACACAACACAGTAGATGTATATAAGCAAACAAAATTTCCTTTCTTAAGTATTTTCATTTACTAAACTATTTTACAAAATAACACAAACCTAAGTTCAATAATTAAGCAAAACAAACAAACAAACAAAAACCCCTAAGCATGTCTGCTCTCAGGTACACACTTGTGCAAGGGTCCAAATGCTGCTGTGGTAGTCGCTGTGTGCACAAGTGTGTGTGATGGTTGGATACACATGGATTTCAGTCAGACTGTGTGGCCCACAGGTGGCACAGCTGGCACCATGCCCTTCCTTACAGAGCTGTTTCGATGTCATCTTCATCTCTGTGCTCATGGAACTGAGTCGTGAAAAATATCCATGAAAACACATAATAATGTTAAAAGTTTAGGGTCCTGTGAGGCCTCATTACAAGCTGCCCAGGGCCTCCTGTAGCCCATGGCCCTGGGTAGAACACACAGGCCTTCAGGCTTCTGAGATTGCTTTCTTCAGTGTAAAACTGAAATTTTGCTTTCTACTTTGAAACGGACTATAGATCAGGTGGCAAAACCACACTTGGAGTAAAATGCATGTGTTTTTTCCTTCTGGCATAATTTCTTAGCCAGTTCATAAATGTCATTTAACCATAATCAATTCTTGATGACGCATTATGTGATGACATTATTGGGGGAAAAAATGGTCATTGTCTTGCCATTCCTGATTCTTCAAAATATCCTTAAAATCTTGTGCACTGCAAAGCAACTGTGTCTTTCGGGGGCTTAGTAGCCCCATCGGTTTCCCAATTCTAAGAGTTAACTTGGCCTGGTGTTTAGCAAATCTCTTTCATTATTGGTTAATTACTTCAATTTCTTGAAATACTTCAAGATTTGGAATTTGAAGACAGGAAGTCCATTTCTCAACTTGCACTTATCACGTAAGAGGCATCAAATGCCTCATGCATTACACTGACAGCCACAGTCATTTCCTGGTGGGTCTCGGTCACAGCCAGGGCGGGAGCAGGCTGCACACCAGCCACTGTTCACGTGTTAGGGTCACCCCTGGAGGTCGAGATTCACTCCGAATGCATGGGAACCCTGGTTACCGAGCTGGATCTGGAGGAATCCGTACCCTGGCACAAGGCCAGGGTGCTGGGGACCGGGTCCCTGCACGCTGAGTGTTCCGCTGCCCCTCACTGCGCACCTGCACTGACTCAGGACAGCCCTTTGTGGGCTGCAGCGACTCCTCAGGCTGATGACTCAGCAAACTGAAATCCCGGCAGCAATGAGGCCGTGTTGCGCAATCCAGGCTGCTCACTCACAGCGCAGGATTTTGAGTGAGTCGTCTGGGCTCCCGGTCCCCAGAGAGAAACAGAGCTGAAACAGGGGCACAAAGGCCTGGCCTGGGCTGCAAAGGGCAGCAAGAGCCAGGGACAGAGGTCCCCCTGCTCCCTTCTGCTGTGATCAGGCCCGCGACAAAGTTGTGCAAATTCAACATGGAAAATAACCCTTGAAGGCCTTGTGTTTGTGCCAAGCGTTTCCTGGTTTCCTTGTGGCCTGGCTGATAGTTGATGTTAGTTTATTTTGGACTTCAGCTTCCAATTTTCCTTACAAACTGGGACCAAAGGCCACATTCATTCCACAGAAAGACTGAGGTCTGAGGTGCAGGCAGGAGTAACTGAGGCCCCCAGATGGGGTGAGAACAGGAGGCTGCCTCCCTATCCCCAACCCCAGTCCTAAATCTCAGAGTGGCCTGGCTGAGAGGAGGGGTCAGGGGGAGGTGTGAGCCTGGGCCCGGAGGGCACCCACTTCACTTACTCTAGGTCCTACTCAGAGAGCCCTGTGGACTCACAGGCAATGAATACCAACTCCCAGAGGTGCAAAAGTAATCATTTCCTTCACAGAAAAGCAGAGAAAAGACAACCCTTGAAAACAGGAAGTATCCAATCACTGGAGCATCATGTCCCCAGGGTCCTATGGGGCTCAGCCACCATCAGTGAGAGCACTCAGCGTCACTTCTTGTCATGCAGTGCTGGAGCCAGCTCACAGAGCCTCCAAAGGGCGAATTGTCAGGAATCTTGATAGCCACTTCCAAACTGATGGTAGCAATAACTGGTCATGTTGGAGTGTTTGCTCCAAGGAAACTGACAAATGTGATGACTTTTGACTTCTGTTTTGTTAACTTTTTTTTTGAGTTGGTTTCCTGGCACACTAAGGCTTGCTGCCCTGCATGAATGTGATTGCCCCTAGCTTTTCCCTCTAACTATTGCCTTTGTCTTTTGCCCCCACTGGGATCCCCTGGACGACTTTTCCCCCTTACCTGGTTTTCTTTTTCATTCTCTGATCTTTCCTAACTTCACCTTCAACAGCTCTCATGTGCCAAACTTTGTTAGGGGTTTGTTCTCAGTGGGCAGATTAATGAGAAGCATGTTTTGGTGGGAAGGTTCTAGGGATAAAATGTTACAAGACGAGGAATTTTCTCCTCCAAGATCATAAATCCATATGATCCATATCCAGCCTTTCTTATTAGTGTGTTCTGAGATTATCTAAGAGTTCAAACATTTAGCCCAGAGCCTTCCCATACCCTGTGTGTTAATGGCTCCCAACCTGTGTTGGGAATCTCTGGAATTTCATGGAGTGAACCATTTGGTTTTGAGATGGCTTGGTGAGCACGTGCGACTCTGTCTTCTGTCACTATGTCAGGATCCTAGAGACTGAGTCATTTATAAATAACTCTGTCTCTCACATTTCTGGGGGCTGGGAAGTCCAAGAGCCTGGTGCTAACTTTGGTAAGGCCATTCTGGTGCGTGGCAACCTGGTGGAAGGGGGAGTAAGTGTGGGCGATGGAGAGAGAATTGACCCTGCTCGTTCTTTTATCAGGAACCCATGCCCCTTGCAGCCAACCTGTCTTAGATACAGGAAGTCCCTGGGGCCCCCACATGATTGTTTTCAATCCCAGGCAGCAGAGACACCGGGATCTGCAATCAGAGCACCATGATTTACCCTGTGTTCTTCCAGCTGGGCCAGGCTAGAGTCCCTGGCCGGGCTAGAGTCCTTGCCCTCTAAGGGACACCATCATTGCAAGTGTTCAAATACTACCCAGAAACAAATCATGGCGGGCAGTGGGTAGAGTCAGAGATAAGTCTAAGAGTGTCATGCTTTCACTTCAGACAGCAAAAGTCTTCCAAAATTTTTTGGTTCTTGTAGCAATGTTGCTCGTCCTTGTTTTTAACTCATGGATTATAAGAAATTATCTTGTTTACTAACAATGTAAATCTAAATTTCTCAATTAAACTATGTCTCACCAGTGAAAAATTGGCTATCATTGATAACTGATACATAAGGCAGGTGATGTCATGTGCACATTTATTCTTTGTCATTCTGTTTATAGGGCCTGCTCGGTAAACACAGGCATGCGGGAGATTTTACATAACATGACCTGATTGTAGTCACAAAGGACCTTCTAGCTGGAATTGGAAAGAAGTATAAAGTGTTTTTAAGTATAAAGTGTTTTTAATCAAAGACACTGTGCTATTAGGGAGACTTTTGAGATGAAAGAATTTATTTTTTGTTTCTAAGATTAACCCTCCGCAGTACACGGGGCTCCCTCTGATAACTGAAAGTATTTCCACCATTAGCTTCTGGTTCTCTTGGCTTCTGCTTCCCAAAGCCAAGCAGCTGTGGTGAGTGTGTCCGGGGCATGTGCAATGTTCTTGAAGGGGTGACGGTGCAGAGTAAGCCCGGGGTGTCCTTGGAAACTCTGCTCCCCAGAATGGCTAGGAAGGGCAGAGCCACTCATAAATGTGACTGTTCAGAAGGAAGGAGGGACTAGGGTAAGGGAAGGAGGAAGGGAGAGATGGAAAAAGGGGAGAAAAAGGAAAAGAAAATTTAAATTAAAAAAGGAAAACATGGAAAAAGAAACTTTATAAATAGGAAAGGGAAGTGGAGTTGAAGGGAGGAGAGAGGATTGGGGAAAATAGAGGAATCAAAATACACATGTGCAGGTACAAATTCCCTATAATATGATCAGTATGTCTAATTTAAACTGTACCAATAAATTTGATTAAAGAAAAAAATACTCTTAAAAAAAGAAGAAAAAAATTAAATGTGACTGAGACTGATAAAAGCTGTGTCATTGGATGGAACCTGAATTTGAGAATCTTCAACTCAACTTCCCATTGGCCAGATCATAAAAATACTCACAGCTACTCCAATGTCAGTCCATCAAAGGAGGCATATGGAACAGGGAAGTGAAAATGAGAGAAATTACACTGAATAAAACAAATGCTTGCAGCAAACATCACAACCCGAACACAGAGAGTGGCAGCCTGAACTAGCAAGGGGACATTGGGCATCATGGCACCTTCCTCTTTCCCCATGACCATGACAAAGTTCTAACCCATCTGACTGGCACTGTTGCTTAAACATGCAAAGATGTTCGTGTACATTAGTGGTATCGTACCCCTAGTAACTGGTATTGGTAACAAACAAGGGCATCCTGTTATTTGGCCAGAATGGTGAATCAGACCTACGGAGTCAAAATGATTTTATGGACAGCTTCCCTGAGCTCAGATCTGAAGAAGCTTTATTTATCTTGACTCTGAAGTGTTATTTGCAGCTAGTCAGATTGATTTCCATCTGTCTTTCTGCATCTCCACCCAAACTAGTCCTGTGTGTGCCATTAAATATTGCACATTGCTTCATTTCATCAAATTTTAAGCCTCATCTCCTTTGATTCCCTCGTTGGTAACTCCTTAGGACAATGACATTCTGGTCTGACACATTCCAGCTTAACCTCTGAATAACAATGCTTTTTGCTTCTCTTTCTCTCCTTCTCTCTCATGTTCTGTCTCACTCTCTCTCTCTCGAGACATCTGTGATGACAGAGCTCAGGGTAGGGGCTTGAAAGGGAGATTCTGAAATCCTTGGGAAAGTCCGCAAGGGAACAGAACAGAAGAAAACCTCACAGCACACTTCAGTGGTGGCCGTGTCCAGAGATTGATGAGTCATGGTCAGGCATGCTAAGATTAGGACGGAGGCCACAGAAGGAAGCTGGCACAGACACAAGAGTTCCTGGCTGCTGAGCCAGAACAACTGTGAAAAACTAACTGCACTGCACAGATTTTTCTGGACTGGCTGCTTGGAATGAGAACCTTGGATTCCCATGCAGTCCTGTTGTTCAGGAGCAAAAAACCTAAGACATCACTTAAGAACAGGTACTGTGCCCTATAGAGGGAAAAAGGCTGGGGAAGCCAACCTGGATATATCCAGCTACAGGAGGCGAAGGTGGAAATGATAAACAAGTGTTGCAGCCCTGAATGTTAGAGGGCATGTAGATTAACTGATGCAAGAAAGGGAGGTATAGCCAGGCATGGTAGCGCATGCCAGTAATCCCAGCACTCAGGAGGCTGAGGCAAGAGGATCATTGTGAGTTCAAGACCAGCCTGGGCTACAAAGTGAGCCCAAGGCCAACCTGAACTGTCTCAAAAAGGTAAAAAGAAAGAAAGAAGGAAAGAAAGAGAGGCATATGCCAGAAGGGAAGGCAAAAACAAAGACTTGAGGTAGAATTTGAGAGACTAAAGCTGAGCATGAGAGGGAGGCAGATAGAGCTAGAGGAGGTCAGAAAGGCCAGGAAGGCCAGGAAAAGAATTGCTGTCCTCAGGTCAGGAGGATAAACGGTGTCTGAATAACACAATGGGAGACACAGAAGAGTGGGGCTGGGGAAAGACAGGGCTTCCTGGCACACGGGAAAGTCTACTGAGAAGCAAGTGAATGGTGAAGCGCAGGCTCAACCTATTGAAGACCTTGTGGTGATTTGGGCAGAGACAGAGGACCCAACTCAGCACTACAGGTCCAGGGATGGGGAAGGCGCTCACTAGACAGTTAACAAATAGACGGAAAATAGACAGAAAATAGACAGAAAATAGACAGAAAATAGACGAGGTGATGCTGCCTGTCGAGATACCTCTCAGATGCAAACACAAACAGGAATATGGACAGGATAATCATGAGGTAGAAACACTGGTGGATTCTGAGAAATGCTGACAGCACAGTAGAGGCTGAAGTGAACAGGACCTGAAGCTGCATGCATGGTAACAACCTGATTTGTATCACACACACAGCAGGAGACATTGAGAAGAAATACACTGAGAGTAGCACCTGTAATCTCTGGATGGTCAGGTGCCTGAATTTTTTATTTTCTTCTTTATACTTTTCTAAAAACTGAATGATACATGTGAGAAACTACAGGAAACATTAAGAGGAAAAGAAGGGGCCTGGTGTAGGGGCACATGAGTGTAGTCTCAGCACTGTGAGATGCAAAGGCAGAAGGATTGTGAGTTACACCCTGTCTCAAAATTTAAGATTAAAGTTAACATGGGGGTGGGGATGAAGTTTAGGTGAAGGTTTTGGGTTGAAGCTCCAGTAATGAAGAGAGAGAGAGAGAGAGAGAGAGAGAGAGAGAGAGAGAGAAGAGAAGAGAAGAGAAGAGAAGAGAAGAGAAGAGAAGAGAAGAGAAGAGAAGAGAAAGAAGGGAAGAGAAAAGTGGAATGAAGGGAGAATGGATGACAGAGAGGAGTCAGATTCAAGAGCTGTCTGGGAAATGTGCACAGGGCAGGCAGGAAGTAAGAATGGCTCCATAAGAGTTTTGAAGTTGTGAGTCCCCCAGAGCCTTTGAGAGTACAGCCTAAGGAACCACACGTGTCCAGTGTCACCTGGCAGGGTGGGTCACGTGAGGGACCCAGAAAGAAGTGGGAGGAGGCTGGGACCTCCTGCCTGGCCTTTGGTTTGTTGGCAGTTTGGGGGGATGTGCACCACTGAGGCTACGTGAGGCTGGGGTGGACGTTGTTCTGAGGAAGTCAAGCCCAGGACATCACTGCAGCCCTGCCCAGTCCCTAGCCAGCCTTCATCTGCTTCCTGATCTTGAGCCCTCTGTGCCCAGGCTGTGTGCCTTGTGCAAATGAGAAGTGTGGAACTGGGCCTGGTGGTAACTATCCATCATTGACTGACTTCATGGCTGCTTACTTTTCCTGATTTGGAAAACAAACTGTAATTATACTAGCAATAATAATGACACTGATGATAAAAAGCAGAAAATACCTTAGATTTGCCAAAGGATCTACACAGATGCAATTGCGAGAGTGCATGGCATCATCCAGCCCAGAAGAGTCCAGTGGTGGCTGGAAACCCAACAGGGAACTCTCTGTGGCCCAGAGACCTGCAGACAGAACCTGGGCTCAGTGCCCCCTGCTCCGTGTGCCATTTGGCCTCAGGAACCCATGCTCTCAGGTTCTCCGTTTCCACAGACAGGTGACAATTCCCATGCTGTCCCTACCTACCCTATTCCTGTGTGCTAACACTGGGCTGGCTGCATGTAACTTGGTTGCTTGTGTTGTTGAGGGGCTGTGAATTCTATAAAGGAGGAAATATCACATTCCCTGTTGCACTGACAACACAAGCTGTAGTGTATGGCATATAATGCCCTGAAAAAGAATTGATAAGTTATCAATATCACTGATTTTATTAAATTACATTATCATCTCAACGAATGAATAAGTTTGGAAAAGTTTAAAAAGTTAAAGTCTTTGTAGTAGTGTTTACATCTTCCAATCTGTTCCATTGATCCTCAGGTCTATTTCTTTGCCAGTACCATGCAGATTTTATCACTGTAGCTTTTTAGTATAGTTTCAAATCAGGGATTGAGATGCCTCCTGTCTTGCCTTTGTTGCTCAGAACTTCCTTTGTTATTCTAGGTTTCTTCTGTTTCCAGATGAATTTTAGGAACATTTTTTTTAGATCATTGTTGGTAGGAGTGCAGACTGGTGCAACCACTGTGGAAATCAATATGGAGATGCCTCAAAAAACTAGAATTGGAAATTCCATTCAATCCAGCTATTCCCCTCCTGGGTATTTTTCCAGAAAAATTGAGAACATCAGATCACAGAGATATATGTGCATCTATGTTCATAGCAGCACAATTTGTGATAGCTAAATCTTAGAAACAACCAAAATGCCCA
This sequence comes from Dolichotis patagonum, assembly GCA_004027295.1. Classification (NCBI taxonomy): domain Eukaryota; kingdom Metazoa; phylum Chordata; class Mammalia; order Rodentia; family Caviidae; genus Dolichotis; species Dolichotis patagonum. The sequence continues at coordinate 393,517 of PVJX010000042.1, forward strand.
TCAACTGCAGAGTGGATGAAAAAATGTGGTATTTTTATACACTGGAATACTACTCAGCCACAAAAAATGATGATCTTGTGGCCTTTATAGGTAAATGGAGCCAACTTGAAAATTTATTAGTGAAATTTTGAATTTCACTAATTTGAATTAGTGAATTTATTAGTGAAATAAACAGAACTCACATGAGTAAATATCACATTATCTCTCTAGTGTAAAAAATAACAAAAACTGACCCAATACTGGGGTTCAAAGAGTATGATAGATATTGTGAAAGTGAAAGGGAAGGAAAGTGCTCTAAAGAGTATAATGAAATATATAGTGTGTAAGATAGTTGACCATATTACTGAATTTCTGTTGGAACATTGAACAGAAGGATTTGTGCTGTCAAAGTTTGAGTGTCTAGTCACTATTTACGCTTTGATTTTGTAAATTTGGCAACTATTTTTTGAGACAACGAGTAATGTATCAACTAGTGATTCTACGATGAGAATTTTTTTGTTCCTTTGAATGCCTTGCACTCGGTATTGTTCTACCCTTTTCTGCTTTTCTATTCTCTTTAATTTTCTTTCATCTCTTTGAAAATAAGAAAAAGAAAAGAAAAATATGCAATATAACAAGTATTGTTAAATTTCTTTCATTCTGTTGTGAAAACCTATATTGACATTGTCTTGAGTTTGTAGTTGTTGTTTATGCCTTTTGCTTTTTGTTCTTTTCTGACTTTTCTCTTTTTTAAATAAAAATAAAATAAAATAAAATAAAATGTTAAAGTCACAAGGAACTGGCCCCTCTCCCACCCCTTGACAAACTTAGCAGCCAAGGGGAGCACCAGCCACTCTTCCCTCATTCCCAGGCAACCTCAGCAGCCCATGAGAGTGTCAGCAACCCATTCTACCATTTGCAGTGCCTCAGTGGGCTGGTGGTGGGAGACTTAGAGGCTCCTCCTCCCACCTGGAGGACTTTTGCAGGCAAGCTGGTGAGACTGTGGGTGAATCCTTCTGTCATACAGAGAACCCTAGGTGGGCTAGCAAGTGAGCCAGTGAGGCCTCCCCCAACCTAGAGGAACCCAGATGGGCCCACAAGACATCCAGTGACATAGTAGGGTCCTGGTAGGGGAGCACAACATGGACAGTGGGTCTGATTGCCTGGAGCAGTGTAAAGCAACAGTAACAATACAAGCTAAGCATTGGTTCACATCAGTACTTCTAGGATAGTCAGCCTAGCAAGAATATAAGACTCACCCTTACAGGAGGAATTCAGGTGACTAGTCCTTCTCCTACATGTAGGACCCAGTAACTGGGTGAATGTCAGCCACATGGTAGGCCTGTAAGACACACATGAGGGACAGTTGAGACTAATGGAATTGAAAAGACCAAAATATTAACCCAAGAGGTGAAAATGACACAATGAAAAGGCAAAATGCAATTTTAAGCATATCTGGAACAAGTATAGGAAACATATAAATAGAGGACATTGTAAGTCACCTGAAATTTCTGAAAAGATAGCAATTGAAATAAAGAAACAAATCCATGATTCTATAGAGGAAATTAGATTACAAACAATCTCTCAGGTAAACAAAAAATCACACCCTTAATGAAGGAGTTGCTCATCATAGCTAGGGAAGACATAGATTAAAAGAGTACAAGACCATGGGAAAATGATGGAAATCTTGAATTAACAATATAGGAAAGAAATACAATGTATGAAACAAATTCAAGGACATATCCAGGAAATTAAAAATTTCATTCAAAGCTGGCAAATCTTCTTGAACAAAACTGAAGATAGACTTTCAGATCTTGAAGACAGGATCACAGCTAGTGATAATGAAAGGAAAAACTCTTAAAAATAACAAGGGATCATGAAATAACAATTCAACAGCTTGAAGACAATGCAAACAAAAACAATATAATCTGATAGGTATCAATGAAAATGTAGGAGTCAATGCAAACGGCATAACGACAAATGACAGAAGTAATAGCAGAAAATTTTCCAAGCATGGAAAAAGAATCTGGAGAGAGAGGGAGTTTCAGCCCAAGAGCACTGGCCCAGGGAGAGTTTGAGACCATCGCTCCCAGTGGTTAAGTGGCCACTCAGCTCCCTGGAACACTGGACTAGGCTTGGGAGGTTTCTCAGGCCTGAGTGGACCATGCCCAGTGACCTTCTTTCAATCCGTGGAGCCAAGGCCCTGAGAGGGAGTCAGGGCCGCACGAGGCGAGTGCCAGTGCATACGGTGTTGGCCTTGGAAGAGTTTGAGACCATCGCTCCCTTCAGCTGAGTGCCTGGCCAGCTCCCCAGGACACTGGACTGGGCAGGGGAGGTTTCACAGGCCTGACTGGACCACTTCCAGCAGCCTTCTGTCAGACGAGGAGGGCAGGGACACATGAGGGGAGTTTCAGCCCACAGGTGCTGGCCTGGGGAGAGTTTAAGACCATCACTTGTAGCGTTAAGTGTCTGTCCAGCTCCCTAAAACACTGGACTAGGCTCTGGAGGTCTGCAGACCTGACTGGGCAACACTCAGCGACCATCATTCAGTCCCAGGAGCTGAGGGTGCAGGAGGTGATTTCCAACTCACCCGGGTGAAGCTTTGGAACATCGCCCGAAGCATGGAAATATAGGAAAATGACAAGGCGAAGGACCAAAAGGCAATCTCAAATCTCCAGCCCATCCCAAAAAAGCCTAGAAGCCATGTACATAGAAGAAAATATAAGCCAACCACCTGAAATGACTGAAATGTTATCAACTGAAGTAAAGAAGCAACTTAGGGAAGCTATAAAGAAACTCAAATCAGAAATAATCTCCCAGGTAACAGAAGAAATGATAAAACTAGTGAAAGAAATACTGAACACATCTAAAGAAGACACAGTTAAAAAATTAAAGGAACAAAGAAAACAGATAGAATCCCTGAATGAACATTATAATGAACAAAAAGAAGGCATGAAGCAGATTCAAAGAGATACACAGGAAATCAAAAATTCTATTGAAAGTTGCAAATACCACCTCAATGAAAGTGAAGATAGAATTTCAGACATTGAAGATAACATTGCATCTAGTGAATAGGAAAGGAAAGATCTTTTAAAAATAATAAGAAATTAAAAAAATAACAATTCAACAGCTGCAAGATGATGCAAAGAAAAACATCATAAGATTAATAGGGATAAATGAAAAAGAAGGGGACAATACAAATGATATAAAGAGGTTATTTACAGAAGTAATAGCAGAAAACTTCCCAAACATGAGAATGGAAACTGACATATGGATTAGTGAAGCATATAGAACTCCAAATAGCCATAATCAAAATAAAACTACATCCAGACATATAATAATCACCATCCCAGAAATCCAACATAAGAACAGAATATTAAAAGCTGTTAGAGAGAAAAGACAGATCACCTATAAAGGAAAGCCTATCAGAATTAAAGCAGACTTCTCAACACAAACAATGAAGTCAAGAAGAGCATGGAGTAAAGTATTTCAGATCCTAAAGGAAAATGACTACCAACCCAGACTGATGTACCCTGAAAAACTGTCCTTCAAAATCGATGGAGAAATAAGATAATTCCATGAAAAAAAAACAGCTGAAGAACTTCATGACCACCAAACCAATCCTACAAAGAATACTGAAAGATATTCTAGATACACATAGGAAAAAAACCACTAAGCAAAGCAGACAATTAAACAGAATGGAAAGGTAAACATACAACAGCAGAAAGATAGCATGTCAACAATAAACCAATATATAAGAGTTATAACCATTAATGGAAATGACCTCAATTCACCAATTAAAAGAAACAGACTGCAGAATGGATCAAGAAACAACGTCTAACCACATGCTGTCTACAAGAAACACATCTAACCCAAAAAGAAACTGATAGACTGAAAGTCAATGGATGGAAAACAATACTTCATGCAACAGGAACCCCCCCAAAAAGTGGGGGTAGCTATTCTGTTTGCAAACAGTGTGAACTTCAAACCAAGAATGATCTGAAGATATAAAGAAGGTCACAACATACTAGTTATAGGAAAACTTTAAGAGGAAGAGATAACAATCTTAAATATATATGCACCAAATTCCAGAGCACCCAGCTATACAAAGCAAATATTAACAGAAATGAAAAATCAAATAAGCAATAACACAATTATAACAGGAGACCTTAACATGCCATTGACACAAAGGAACAGATCAACTAGACAGAAAATCAGCAAAGAAATAACAGAACTGAATCACACCTGTGAACAAATGGACTTGATAGATATATACAGAGTGTTCAATCCAACAACATCAGAATATACATTCTTCTCAGCAGTACATGGGACATTATCTAAAACAGACCATACACAAGCCCACAGAACATATTTAAGAAAATACAAAAGAATTAAATTATCTCATGCATGTTATTGGATCATAACACCATGAAACTAGAAATTAATGATAAAAGAAACTGCAAAAACCCCACAAACACATGAAAATTGAATAATACACTCTGGAGCAATCAGTGGGTCACAGAGGAAATTAAAGAAGAAATTAAACAATATCTTCAAGCAAACAAAAATACAACTACAACTTACCAGAATCTGTGGGATGCAGTGAAAGTGGTCCTCAGAGGAAAATTTATTGCATTGAGTTCCCACATCAGGAAAACAGAATGAACACAAATAAACAACCTGATACTACACCTCAAACATCTAGGAAAAAGAAGAGCAAGTCAAGTCCAAAGCCAAAAGAAAGGAAGAAATTATAAAGATCAAAGCAGAAATTAATGTAATAGAGACTACGAAAACAATAGAAAGAATCAATGAATCAAAGAGTTGGTTCTTTGAAAGAGTAAATAAAATTGATAAGCCCCTGGCCAACCTTATTAAAAAACAGAAAGAAAAATTTCAAATTCATGCAATAAAGAGTGAAAAAGGTGAAATCACTACAGATTCTGTGGAAATACAGAAATCATCAAACTTATTTCAAAAACCTCTACTTTCATAGGTTTGATAACACAAAAGAAATGGACAGATTCCTAGAAACATGTGAACTACCAAAGCTGAGTCAAGAATATGTAAAACTGGTGAATAAACCAATTTCTATTAATGAAATTGAAAATGTAATGAAATCCTTGCCAGCAAAGAAGAGCCCAGGCCCAGAGGGATTCACCACGGAATTCTACAAGAAATGCAAAGAAGACTTAATGCCGACACTCCTCAAACTCTTCAATGAAATCGAAAGGGAAGAAATTCTTCCTAAGTGATTCCTGGAAGCAAATACCACTCTAGTATCAAAACCTGAGAAAAACCCAACTAAAAAATAGAACTATAGGCCAATCTCCCTAATGAACATAGATGTAAAAATTCTCACTAAAATGTTTGCAAACAGAATGCAGTAAATCATCAAGAAGATTATATACCATGACCAAGTGGGATTCATCCCAAGAATGCAGGGATGGTTCAACATATGTAAGTCAATAAATGTAATCCACCATATCAATAGAGCCAAAAGTAAGAATCACACGATCATTTCTATAGATGCAGAAAAAGCTTTTGATAAGGTCCAACACTCATTCATGATAAGAACCTTACAGTGAATTGGAATAGATGGTCTTTACCTGAATATGATAAAGGCCATCTATGACAAACCAACAGCCAGCATCATATTAAATGGCCAAAAACTGAAAACCTTTACCTTAAAATCAGGCACAAGACAAGGATGTCCCTTATCACTGCTCCTATTCAACATAGTACTGGAAATACTAGCCAGAGCAATTAGACAAGAGAGAGAAATAAAAGAAGTAATGATAGGAAAAGAGGAAGTTAAATTATCATTATTTGTAGACAACATGATACTCTACATAGAAAACCCCCAAAACTCCATTGAAAGAATCCTAGATATAATAAATAAATTCAGCAATGTAGCTGGATACAAAGTCAATACTCAAAAATCAATAGCATTCCTGTACACTAACAACAAAATCACTGAGAAAGACATAAGAGAATCCACACCCTTCATACTAGCATCCAAAAAAATGAAATACTAAGGAATTAATCTCAGGAAAGAAGTAAAAGAGCTATACAGGGAAAATTATAATACCCTGAAAAAAGAAATTGAAGAGGACCTTAGAAAATGGAAAGACATCATTTGTTCATGGATAGGAAGAATAAATATTGTGAAAATGGCCATTTTCCCTAAATTGTTATACAGAGTCAATGCAATCCCAATCAAAATACCACTAACATACCTCACAGATCTAGTGAAATCACTCCTAAAATTCATCTGGAACCAGAAGACACATAGAATAGCAAAGACAATTCTAAGCAGCAAAGGCAAGGCAGGAGGCATCACAACCTTGACTGGAAGTTATACTACAAAGCTACTGTAATAAAGTCAACATGGTACTGGAATAAAAACAGATCTGAAGATCAATGGAATAGATTGGAAGATACAACCACAACTACAAACACACTCAACCACCTTATCTTTAATAAAGAGGCCAAACATGTTCGCTGAAAGAATCATAGTCTCTTTAATAAATGGTGCTGGAAAAATTGGCTATCCATATGCTGAAAACTAAAACTAGACTCATGCTTACCACCATATACTACACTAAAATGTAAATGGATCAAAGATCTAAATATTAAAACAGAAACACTAAATTTGTTGGAAGACATAGTAGGTAAAAATCTTGAAGACATAGGGGTAGGTAGACAATTCATGGACAAGAATAAAATGGCACGGGAAATACTTCCCACAATCAATAACTGGGATCACGTCTTATTAAAGAGTTTCTCCATTTTGAAAGAAATCTCCAGCACAGTAAAAAGAAAACTCACAAACTGGGAAAAAACCTTAGTGAACTGTATCTCAGACAAAGGACTTCTGTCTAGAACTTATAAAGAATTTTTTAAAAAATCAGACCCCTGAAATTCAAAGACCCAATCCAAAAATGGATATCTGAGATGAATACACAGTTCTCAGATGAAGAAATATGAATGACAAATAAATACATGAAAAAAATGTTCATCATCATCAGTCATTAGAGAAATGCAAATAAAAACCACACTGAGATTCCATCTCACCCCAGAAAGAGTGAGATTCCATCTCTTCTGCACCATTGGTGGGAGTGTAGACCGGTGCAACCACTGTAGAGGTCAGTCTGGACATTCCTCATAAAGCTGGGAATGGAAGTCCCATTTGATCCAGCTATCCCACTTCTAGGCATATTCCCAGAAGAACTAAAAACATCATACCACAGTGATATATGTCCATCCACATTTATAGCAGCACAATTTGCAATAGCCAGATCTTGGAAACAACCTAAGTGCCCGTCAACTGAGGAATGGATAAAAAAGATATGATATTTTTATACAATGGAGTACTACTCAGCTATAAAGAAAGATCACATTCAGATATTCATAGATAAATGGATGCAAATTGAGACCATACTCACAAGCGAAATAAATCAAACTGACATGTATAAATATCATATAGTCTCCCTAGTATAAGAAATGGTAAGAGTACATAAGATTTTATGGTAATAATGATTCCCCATTGCATTGCTTTGAAGCCTTATAATGTTTTCATTCATCAGTTTGAATGGTTTTATTCTGTTTTGTTTGACTTTATTAAGTGTGATGGTATCAACAGCTATTTTGAAGAAAACAAGACATTATGGCAGCCATTGCTGATTTAATATAGTCTTGCTTTGAAGTCCTACCACATTTTTTTCTTCTATTACCATTGGTTCTATCATGTTGTATTTTATTGGATTTTAATACATGTGATAGTATAAACAAATTTTTTATGGAAAATGAGATATTATAGTAGCCATTGTTCATTTTCTGTTATTTGGTTCAGAATGCCCTGTAATTCTTTCATTCTCTTGAGTGGTTTTATACTATTTTGTTATGTTTGATATTATTGTGTGTGAAGCCATGTTCAACTATTACAGAGAAAGAGACATTATGGTAGCTACTGTTAATATCTGGTTGTCTTGTTGTGAAGGGCTGTGTTGCTTACATTGTTCTGTTCTGATTAGCTTTGTTCTGTCCTCTTTTGTTTTATTCTCTTTAAAATAATTTAAAAAAAAAAAAAGAATCTAGAGCGAGAACAAAGCAGAATCAGCAAGCAAACCGCATCTGGGAACCAGTGCCATGCACAGGCCCCTGCCACATTGGAACAGACAGACACCAGCCCCTTACGAAATCTAGGTTGGCAAACAAGATGTACCAAACACCCTCCACTCCTGCCCTTCTCCCCCACAGTAAGTGCCCAGTTTATCCAGCGAAACACAGACTATAATGATAGCTATGGAGGTGGCATACAATCGGATGCCTGTGATGCTTTGGTGTTTCACTGACGTTGCAGGTCTAGGGCCAGTGGTCTGATCATGGGTTCACAGGAGATAATGGTACGCAGTGTGACATCTAGTGGGGGGAATCTCCTTTGAGGGTTGCAGCATTGTTGGTTCCCTATGGTCTTGTTTTGGAAGTCTTACATCATTTCTATTATTTTGTTGGTTTGAGTTTTATTTTGTTTTGTTTGGTTATGTCAAATATGATGGCAGGAGCAGCTATTTCAAAGATAGCAAGAAATATTATGGTAGCAATTTTGGATTTACTATAGGCTTGTTTTGAAGTCCTTTATTGCATTCATTTTTTTAATTGTTTCTATTCTATTCATTCTGTTTGATTTTTACTATATCTGAAGTTATTTGCAGCTATTTTGAAGACATCAAAAGGCATTATGGTAACTATTGTTGAGTTCATATTGTTTTGAAGTCTTGTATCTTTTATACTGGTTTGCTTTGATTGATTTTATTCTGTTTTATCCTCTTTAAAAGAAAAAAATATGATATGAAGATAAGTGATGCATGTAGAACTCCAAACAGCCATAACGAAATAAATCTAAACCCAGATATATAATAATCAAGATCCCAGAAATTCAGTATAAAAACACAATACTAAAAGCTGTTAGAGAAAAGAAGCAGATCACCTAGCAAGGAAAGCCCTTTAGAATCATGACCAACTTCTCAACACAAACCTCAAGTCATAATGAGCTTGGAGTGAAGTATTTCAAACCCTGAAAGAAAACAACTTCCAATCCAGATTGATGTGCCCTACAAAACTATCTTGCAAATTTAATGGAGAAATAAGATATTCCAGACAAAAAAACAACTGAAGAAATTCATATCCACCAAACCAACCTAGGGAATGCTGAAACACATTCTACATAGAAATAAAAATGAAAAAATTTCCAGAACAATAACAGAAAGAAACTACCAGGCAGGGCAAGTTATTAAACAAGGGGGGAAAGCAGGGAACAAACAACAGGAAAATAATATAACAAAGTTAAACCAACATGTATCAGTTATATCCATCAATATAAATGGCCTCTATTCACCAATTTAAAGAAATAAATTGAAAGAATGGAACAAGAAACAGGATCTAACAATATTCTATATATAAGAAACACAACTAACTGAAAAATAAACTCATAGCCTGAAAAATCAAAGGATAGAAAACAATATTCCATGTGACAGGAACCCAGAAAAAAGCATGAGTAGATATTCTGTTTGAAGGCAATGTGAACTTCCAACCAAAAAATATCAAAGGAGATAAAGAAGGTCATTAAATACTTGTTAGGAGAAAAATTCAAGAGGAAGAGATAATAATCATAAATATCTATGCACCAAATACAGGAGACTCAACTATATAAGTCAATATTAATAGACATGAAAAATCAAATAAGCAATAACACAATTGTAACAGGAGACCTTAATACCCCATTGTCACAAAGAAATAGATTAACTAGACAAAATGTCAGCAAAGAAATAAACCTATGAGTAAATGGACTTACTCGATGTTTACAGAATGTTCCATCCAACAACATCACAATACATATTCTTCTCAGCTGTACATGGGAAATTCTCTAAAATAGGCCATGTATTAGCCCATAGAACATGCTTAAGTGAATGCATGGGATTGAAATAATTGAAATAATCCCATGTTTGTTATCTGACCATAGTGCACTGAAATTGGAAATTAATGGCAAAAGAAATGGCAAAAACTCCATAAACACATGGAAATTAAATAACATCTTCCTGAAAAACCAATGTGTTACAGATGAAATTAAAGTGGAAATTACACAATGTCTACAATTAAATGAAAATGCAGATATAACATATTAGAACCTGTGGGATGCAATGAAGGTGGCCCTAAGAGGGAAATATATAGCAATGAATTCTCACATCAGAAAAACAGAACAATTACAAACAGACAACCAAATGCTGCACCTCAAGATTCTAGAAAAAGAGCAAGCCAAGACCAAAGAAATGACAAACAAAATAATAAACGCCTCGCCAGCCTTATCAAGAAAAGGAAAGAAAAAACTCAAATTCATGTGAAATCATTACAGATCCTGTGAAAATACAGAAGATTATCAACACCTACTTTAAAAATCTTTACTCACGTAGGAAAGTGCAGAACAAATGGACAGATTTCTACAAATTACCAAAGATGCATCAAGAAGATAAAAAGTTTTGAATAACTCAATATCAGTTACCAATATTGAAAATATAAATAAAAACTTACCAATAAAAAAGCCCATGTCCTGATAAATTCATGGCTGAGTTCTACAAGAAATTTAGAGAAGATTTAACACCAATATACCACAAACGCTTTAATGAAATTGAAAGGGAAGCAATTGTCCCTAACTCATTCTTGGAGACAAGTATTATTCTGTTATCAAAACCAGAGAAAGACCCAACCAAAATGGAGAACTATAGGCCAATCTCCCTAATGAACATGAACGCAGAAATCTTCAATAAAATACTAGCAAACGTATTGCAGGAAATTGTCGAGAAGATTATACACCATTACCGTGTGGGATCTAACCCAGGAATGCAGGCATGGTTCAACATATACAAATCAATAAATGTAATACACCACATCAACAGAGCCAAAAACAAAAAGCACATGATCATCTCAATAGATGCAGAAAAAGCTTTTGATAAAGTCCAACACTCATTCATGACAAAAACCCTACAGAAAATCAGAATAGATGGTCTCTACCTCAATCTGATGAGTCATCTATGACAAACCAACAGCCAACATCATATAAATGGACAAAAACTGAACGCTTTCAGCCTTTTAGAGTGAACAAGACAAGGCTGTCCATTGTCACCACTCCTATTCAATACAGTTTTGGAAACAGCCAGAGCAATTAGACAAGAGAGAGAAATAAAAGGAATAAGATTAGAAAAGGAAGATGTTAAATTATGACTATTTGCAGATATCAAGATCCTCTATGTAGAAAACTACAAAACTCCTTGAAAAGACAACTAGAGTTAATAAGCAAATTCAGCAGGATAGCTGGATACAAAGTCCAAACTCAAAAATCAATAGCATTCCTGTACACAAACAACGAGTTCACTAAGAGAGAAAATTATGGAGACCACGCCTTCCATAATAGCATCCAAAAAATGAAATACTTATGAGTGAATCTAACAAAGGATGTAAAAGATCTATACATTGAAAACTATAGTACTCTAAAGAAGGACATTGAAGAAGATATCAGAAAATTGAAAGATATCCCTTGCTCTTGGATAGGAAGCACTAACATTGTGAAAATGGCATATTCCCAAAACTGTTACACAGACTCAATGCAATACCTATCAAAATACCATTAGCAGGAGTCAGCACCACTCACTGACTGTGGGGTGAGAGAACAAGGAATCACCAGGAAGCAAGGCCTCCCTGCAAACCAGCACCATGTACAGGTTGCTGCCAGCAAAGGGGCAGCTAGACCCTAGTCCCTTCCTACCCATGGGCTGGCAAGCAGGAATAGCCAATCCTCCCCACCCCACACCCTGTAAGTGACCAGTTTATTTGGAAAAACACAGGCTGTGATGATAGCTATTGAGGTGAGATGCGATTTGATGCTTGTGGTGTTTTGTTGTTTCACTGACCTTGCAAGTCTAGGACCAGTGGTTTGATCATCAATTCAGAGGATAGCGGTACACAGTGTGGCATCTGGGGGGATCTCCTTCTGAGGTGGTAGCCATTGTTGATTCCCTATTGTTTTGTTTTGAAGTCCTGTATCATTTTCATTGCTTCATTGGGTTGGATGCTGTGCTGCTTTGTGTTGTTTGATTTTGTTATATATTATGGTAGCCATTTTGGATTTACTACTGTCTTGTTTTGAAGTCCTATATTGCATTCATGGTTTTGTTTTTATTGGTTGTATCCTCTTCTGTTCTGCTTGATTTTTACTATGTCTGACGGTATCTGCAGCTATTTTGAAAGCAACAAGAAGCATCATGGTAACTATTGTTGATTTTGTATCATTTTGAAGTCCTGTATTTTTTACAGTTTTGTTTCGATTGGTTTTATTCTGTTTTATTTTCCTTAGTTTTATCCTCTTTAAAATAAATATTTTGACTAAAATTTTTAAAAAACATTAGCATACTTCACAAATCTAGACAAAAGTTCTCTAAAATTTATTTTGAAACAGAAGAGACCTAGAATAGCAAAGGCAATTCTGGGAAACAAAGGCAAGGCAGGAAGTATCACAATCCCTGACTTGAAAATATACTACAAAGCTACTGTGATAAAATCAGCATGGTACTGGCAAAAAAAATAAAATACACAGACCTGAGGATCAATGGACCAGATTAGAAGATGCAGACACAACTGCAAAGACGCTCAACCACCTTATCTTTGACAAAAGGGCAAAACATGTTAACTGGAAAAAAGATAGCCTTTTTAATAAATGATGCTGGAAAAATTGGCTTTCCACAAGCCAAAGACTAAATGGTAACAGATCTATGTCTGTCACCATGCACTAAACTAAAGTCAAAATGAATCAAAAATCTAAATATTAAAACAAAAACACTAAATGTACTGGAATAGAAGGTAAGTAGAAATCCTGAAGACATACGGGTAGGCAAAGGTTTCATGAACAAAATGCAAACTGTATGGGAAATACTTCCAAGAATCAACAACCAGGATATCATCTTGTTAAAAAGCTTTTGCACGTCAAAAGAAATCACCAATAGAGTAAAAAGAAAACCCATAGGATGGGAAAAAATTTTAACCAACTGTCCCTTAGACAAAGGACTTCTATCCAGAACATATAAAGAACTGAAAAGTATCAGGTACCCCAAATTCAAAGACCCAACCATAAATGGGCATCTGAGATGACCATGCACTTCTCAGATGAAGAATTACAAAAGGCAAATAAATACATGAAGAAATGTTCCACATCACAGGTCATTTGAGAAATGTAAATAAAACAACACTGAGATTCCATCTCACTCCAAAGAATGGTTGTCACCAAGAAATCAACCAATAACAAATGTTGGGGCTATGGGGAAAAAGCAATCCTTTTCCACCGTTGGTGGAAGTGTAGAATGGTACGACCACTGTGGAAATCAGTGTAGAGATTCCTCAAAAAACTAGAATTGGAGGTCCCACTTCAACTGGGTATTCACCTTCTGGGTATTTTCCCATAAGAACTGAAAACATCATGCCACGGTAATATATGTGCATCCATGTTTATGGCAGCACAATTTGCAATAGCTAAATCTTGGAAACAATCTAAATGCCCATCAACTGAAGAATGGATAAAAAAGATGTAATTTTATGTGGTGGAGTATTACTGAACTATAAAGAAGGATAAACTTGAGACTTTTTAGGTAAATGGATGCAGCTTGAGACCATGCTTAAAACTGAAATAAATCAAACTCGCATGTATAAATACAATATTGTCTCTCTAGTGTAAAAAAAAACCTGAAAAAGTAATAGATCCAGAATGTACAATAGATTTTGTGAAAATGAAAGGGAAAAAATTGCTCAAAATGAAAGAAAAACTGGGATAGGGAAAACAAGAAAAGAAAGAAGAGAAAGTATTATATATATAGGTATACATATATATATTGTGTATGTATTTATACACAAGATAGATAACTATACTACTAATCTCTGTAAATTCATCAAAAAGAATGGTTTGTGTTTTCATTATTTGTTTGATCATTTTATTCATGCCTAAATCTTGTAATCTGAACAACTTCTGTTAAGGTAACACTATGCAATATATTACCTAGTGTTAATTTCCCACTGTTTTTTAAGTTTGTATAGTTTTACCCTGTTTTTGTCCTGTTTTTAAAATAAAAAGATCTTTAAAAATCACGAGGAACTAAGTACTTAGGGAAGAAACATTTGCTTTGCTCTCCTAGTGAGCAAGCTGCGACAGACCCTCCACCATGTCCTGTGTGAGCATCCACTCGTCACTGTGCAGATAGGAGCAGGGCTCCATCGAATAGAGCCACACATCAGAGTAACCTCTCTTCCTTTTCATCAGTGCTCCTAAAGTCAGGCTCACAGAAAACACCATAAACGGCAGAGGAGCTGGAGTTCTTCTGAAAAGTCATGCACTGAAGTCTGAGCTCCCCGTACGATGAAGAAAGGGACTGAGTCTGGACACGAGGTCTTCACAGGATAAAGAGCGTCTAGCTGAAGTCAGGCTGAGGGTGACCTCATCCAGGGGGCGAGGGTTCTCATGGGAGGAGCAGACGCCAGGGACATCTGTGCTGAGCAAGGTCCTGTGAGGGCAGAGGCAGGAAGCAGTTCTCTATAGACAGCGAACGAGCCCTGGAAGAATCAAACTATCATGCCTTGTTCTTGGTCCAGAGCTGTGGGGAGGTAAAGGATGCTAACTACTACATAGCGGGTGTTTGGTCACAGGGAGCCCCAGAAAACTGACATGAGTGGCTCCCCACACATCCTGGGCATACACAGATGCATGGATGATTTGATGTTCAATTTCTCAGGGAAAAATCCTTTTCACTATTCTTTGTGCATGCAGAAGTCAGAGGATATCCTGATCCAATCCATCGAGAGGAATACAGGTTGGGATAGCACTGTCAAAACATCTAATCATGAAGAAGTGTCAGACAAATTTGCAGTGATGAACCAGCCCAGAATAAAGGAGATGCCAGAGATATGACAGTTAGATGCAATATGTGGCTATGAACTGGAAAGACTTCTCTCACTTTTTGTCTACCCATCTATCCACCCATCCACTAATCTATCCATACATCTGGCCATCATTTCACCCATTCATCCATCCATCCATTCATCCATCTATCCATCCATGCATCCACCCATCTATCCATGCATCCACTAACCCAACTATCTTGCTATCTAGGTAAATGTGACTACTGAGGTAGTTGTCATAATTTGAATAAAGCCTATAGTCTAAATAATACCATCCTATAATCCTTAATATTCCAGTTTTGATGTTATACTCTGATTTTACTTTATTTTTAAATTACTTATATTGGTACATTTTAGATACATAGAATGTTGTAAGGACTTTGTACCTGTATATGGTACACCTTGATGCTTCTTTCTTTCTCCAATCCCCTCCCTTTTTTCAACCCTTCTCCCCCTCATTTCCATTTTCTCCTTCCGTCCTTTTTTGTCTTTCCTTCTTACCCTTTCCCTTATTCCCTTTCTCATTTGAACACTTTCTTCCTATTTCTCATATCTATCATACATTTTGGACCTTATTTGTCCTTTTAGTTTCTCATGCCAGAGAAAAATTGCAGTACGTACACATGTGTATCTGATATATTTCACTTAAGAGTATGGTTTCAAGGTGCACCCATTTACCCAGAAATGTCTCAAATCTATCCTTCTTTATAGCAAAGTAGAATTCCATTATATGGAAGACCAGATCTTCTTTATCAAAGGGAATTTGGGCTGTTTCCAAGATTTAGCTGTTAGCAACTGTAACACTATAAGCATGGGTGTGAATACATTGCTGTGCTATGATGCTTTTAATTCTTGCAGGAAGATACCAAGAAGGGGAACAGCTGGGTCAAGTGGAACCTCTAGTTTTAGTTTCTTGAAAAAGCTCCACACTGATTTCCATAGTGGTTGTGCCCATCTACACGTCTACCAGCAATGAAAACAGCTCTTTGTCCCCATAGCTCTGCCAGAATTTGTTATTGGTTGATTTCTTGATGGCAGCCATTCTTTCTTGGGTGAGATAAAATCTCAGCATTGTTTTAATTGGCACCTATTGAATGACCAGTGATGTCAAACATTTTTTCATATATTTACCATTTCTACTTCTTCATTTGAGAAGTGTCTATTCATTTCCCTTGATCTTAACCAAAATGTTGAGAGTAGATATGTCTGTTCATTTCGGATGCCCATTTTTGAACTGGGTCTTTAAATTGGGAGGAGTTGATTTTTCTTGAGTTTTTTTTATATTAGGCATTCATTGTTTGAAGAACGGCTGGAAAATTTTTTTATCCACACTGTGGATTGTCTGTTCACTGTGTGGGTGGTTTCCCTTGCTGTGCAAGTTTTTAATGATGATTTCTCAATTGTTGATTCTTAGTGATGTTTCCGGTGCTATCAAGGTTTTGTTCATAAAGTCTTTGCCTACACCAATGTTTTCAACAGTTTTACCTACTCTGTGCTCCAGCAGATTTAATGTTTCTGTTTTAATATTTAGAATGTTGATCCATTACAATGTTAGGTTAGTATGTGGTGAGAGACATGGGTCTAGTTTTAATCTTTGGCATGTGGAAAGTCAGTTTTTCAGGTGCCACTTATTAAAGAAGCATATTTCTTCCAGTGAATATGTTTGGCCCCTTTGTCAAATATACTGTGGCCATGTTGGTTTTCTCTTATTGCTGGGACTAAATAACCTGACACCCAAAATGAAGGAAGGAAAGGTTTATTTAGCGCACAGCTTGTGGAGGTTTCTGTCCATAGTCAGCTGGCTCCAAGGCAGGGTGGTGTGGCACAGGGACAATACTTCAAGGCAACAGAGGACAGCAAAGCAGCAAGAGCAAAAAATGGGAAGCAAGAGTAAAAAAATGGGAAAAAAATGCTTTCTTATACTGTACACAGGCCACCTCCTCCTCTGTCCCAGGGAAAGTGTAGCACTCACAAAATATCCTTGAGGATATTTACAAAATAAAGACCCTGACTCCCTGCTGAGTTGCTTAGTTACACTTCTAAACTTCTCAAGTTGACCCAATGTATCAACCATAACAGTGACTGAATGTGTTTGGAAATTTTTCTGCATCTTCTAATCTGTTCCATTCATTCTTGGGTTCCTTTGTTTGTATGTTTTTGGTTTTTTGTTTTTGCCAGTATCATGCTGTTTTTAATCACAGTTGCTTTGTAGGATGATTTCAAGTCAGGGATTGTGATGTCCCCCGCCTTGTCTTTGTTGCTCAGAATTGTTTTTGCTATTCTAGGTATCTTCTGGTTCCAAATGAATTTTAGGATTGCTATCTTCAATTTTGTGTACACTGTGATTTTATAAGACAATTTGTTTGTTCTTAGGAAATTCTAGTAAAGCCGAGCAAAAAATATTCTGAAATTTTCTATTCTCAAACTTTTTGTATGCCTTTAAAGTTATTTCAAAACATAAGTGTTGTTAGAAATAAGGAAATATAATTTTAAAACAAAATGAGAAGTGTCTACCTTTAACAAAACAGTCGTTCTGTGAAATCAGGTTGAAATGGGTGCACAGTGAAAATAGCCTACAAGCCCAGGTAGGGTTTGTGTGTCAGGGACAGCCCGGTTGCAGGAACAAAGGACAGAGAGCACTGGGTTTTACGTCATTTCCAATAATGTGAGGGCCACACACCTTAGTGTGCCAATAATATAAAAAGCCTCAGGGTGCTTCAGTCAGCTCAGGTACCTGGTGTCCAGGCTTGTCGGAACTTGGAGCCTGTCCAATGTAACCCTGACTTCCCGGCTGGCTTGTGGCAGTTTCCTGCTTTCTCTAGCACTCTGGGAAGGTAGGCACCTTTGTGTGTTTTTTGTTTTGTTTTGTTTTTTTGCAGGGAGTAAAGGTATCCAAAATGCTTTGATAGTTGCTCATTAAAAACAAAAATTCTCCATGTGCATCTGTTTAGTGCTGGCAAGAATGCAAAACAGCTTTAGTGGACCCTGGACACTCATCATTGGGGGGGGGCCTTTCCACCATAATTTGAATATTCAAAATTATTTCTGTACATCCTTAAATACTTTAACATTTTTTGTTTTGCTGTGGACAAAATTTAAGAGATCTTAAAAGTTTGTGGACCTTAAAAGTTTGTTCTTTTTGTGTTGTGAAGAAAAAAATAACTCTTTCTTTGACTCTAAACCTTTATTTTTTCCTTTTGATTTCAAAAGAAGTTCAGGCACCCTCATGAGCCTCTAAAACTAATGTGTGCCCCAAGCATGCTGCCTAATACACCTGATGCACAGTCAGCCCTAATATGAATTAAGTTTTGAATTATTTAGACTCTATTTCTACTTCTTTAAAGAAAATATAGCATTTGAATTGGTGCAGACATTTAGCTAGTAAAATTATGTGCGTATATTCTACATGTCCAAGTGCTAGTCGAATTTACAAACCTCTTAGACCATGACATAAAGTTCATATTCACTTACAATGAGCATGTTCCATTATGGTAACTTTTGCATATTAACATTGAACCAGGCAGCCTGTGTGCTTCCCTTGGTATCTGCTGAGAGAGACTCAGGCAAAGATCATTTTCTATCTGTTTGGAAGGCCCCCAGGACCCCAGACCATCCCAAGAGCTTTGGCTATCAGAATACTGTTGTTTGCCCAAGGAGTTTCTGTATTTTTTCCCCTTTGTTGACATTAAAATTTTTCTTTATTTTTAAGTATAGAACATCTCTGTGAAATAGTCAATGCTTCTATTGATTCTTTCTGAAAATGACCTCTCTATTGATGATATTACAGTTTATATTATCACAGATGATACCATAAAATCAAATAGAAGAAAATATACCACGTGAAAATTCAATGTAAAATTTAAAAACTATGAATATTAATCTTTGTGCAAAAATGATTCAAAATAGTCAAAGAGAAAGGCAGTGCAAGAGAGGGCCTAACAGTGAGTCTTCTATTTTCAGCTTCTATTTTCTCTCTATATTAGGAAGTTTCCCATAGTCCTCAGAACCTTCATATTTGAATTTAAAAAGTATCTCACAGAGCTGTACCTTTTAGTCAGTCCAGTCTCTGTTTCCTTCTTCTTGCTGCTCCTGTAATTAAAATGATATAACACATGTATAAATTTGTATATAATCAAAAATTATCAAATAATCACAAATTATATAATATATTGATTACATAATATGGTTTATAGAGAGAGAGTGATTAATTGCTAATACTGGCAAGTTAGAAAAACCTCGTGGCCCTGAAGCAAGGCCAGCAGATTGCTGTAGCTGCTGGTCTCAAACAGGAGCCTAAAGAGAATTCTTTCTGTGGTCTGTTGGCCATTTCAGAACTTTGGAAATGGAATGGTCAATTCATCAGAAAGAAATAGCAGGTGAGTGTGGCAGACTTTTGGTGGCCTGCAGGGGAGAGACCCTGGTGGCTCAGTCGGGACCTGCGCCATGCGGTTGACTCAGGGTGCCAGGAGAACAAGGAACTCTTCCCCTCAATCAGACATCTCATGTCGTCCTGTCCCCCGTCCCGTGTCCCTGCCCCCTTAGCAAGTGGGAGCCAGTTAACTACACATCTTGTGAAAAGATTGGCTGTTATTTAGTATGAGCTCTCCATATGCAAAGATATGGACAACCATGTGGAAGAAAACAAGAGACAACATGATGGATAGTGAAGATCTCTAGTTGTCTAGCTTTGAAATTTATGCTTTCTTATGCCCAGTTTTGTTCAGTTTTGTTGTGTTTAATTTGACCCCCTTTAAAATAAAATTTTTTTAAAAAAGAAAAACCTGAAGCAAAACATTTTAAAAGTCAGATGTAACCTTTGTTTGTTTTAGACTCTCACCAATGTCCCAGAGGGAGCACCCAGCGCTGCAGTCTTTTCTTGCTCATCCGCCTTTGTTTTTCTTTTAAATCTGAACCGTTAGATTCCTGTGCTAGAGCAGAGCCGTCAGTATTGTGCCATGATACTTGAAAAACAAACTAGCCGAGGCTCACCAATCACTCACTCCATGTCCCTGCTCGTCGGTGACACTTACTTATTATGTGCTCTACCATTATTTTATTTAAGTGAACACATTCTTAAATTTTATTAATGCTGCTTTGAATAAAGTTGCTTCTAAAGAGAATTGTTTTTCTCCCAACTTTTTTGGTGGCTTAGAAATAAATATCTGTGTTATGCTTCCTCGGTTCCTTCCTTCCTTCATTTCTTACTACCTTTTAAATTTAGTCTTTTCCTAAAACCTTATTTTATTACCCAAATTTGAGCTTAGGAAATTTAAAATCTTCTATGGAAAATTTTAAACCTTTATGGTAAGCACACAGAACTGCTGCGGAGTGAACTTCCAGACCAGTGAGCCCATTGAGGCTCAGGCGAAGGCCCCAATTTTCCAGGAGTGTTGGGTGACTGAGCGGGAACTCCTGCTGTCCCTGTCAGCCTGGTGGCATCTACCTGAGGGGAACTAAACAGTAAGGCCATGCAGAAGCATGGACAAAAGGTAAAGGTCAGGATGTTCAGTTCCAAGTAGGAGCTGCTTGATTCCCCGTAGAATACCTGCCCAGCTCTCTGGGGTGGTGTAGACATCCTAAAGTTTGGACTGGCCAGGATGGCAAATTTCCTGATGACCTTGGGTCCACAATACTTTTTTTCTGTTGCTGTTTATTTTTAAAAGTCTAATGAGATTACACTATGCTTAACCAAGGTCTAAACACATGGCCGTGTGGTAGCATCAGCTGATAAGGTGGCTCCAAGGAGATCACCTCTCTTCTTTAGGTCTGAGTCCTATTCATTCTACCAGTGCAAACCACACAGCCTGTGAGGGGCAAGATGTCCCCTCGGGAGAGTCTCGCTAGTACCTCTGCCCTCTCGGTTGAGATATGGACCAAAGGGAAATTGACTGATAGGATTAAGAAGCCTCTGAATTAGTAACCATGGCCCATAACAAAAATAACACTGCTCTTTGTGAGTGCTTTTTACGTACAAGAGATAAATGAACTTTTCCACAGGTTGTAAGAGCAGGTGGACTTGAGCTATGGAATGCACACAGGTAGGATCGAAGAGAGAAACAGACTCCTGGAGGTTTGCCAAATCCATCAAGTGTTTACCATCACTTTTTCCTTCCTCCCAGGGCTAAGAATAAAGCAGATAATGTCCAAGGCCTACCTAAAGAAGGAATCTAGCAGTACACCCTTCCCTCACAGAACTTACAACAAAAAGGCCGTGCCCTTAGCATGAATGATCTAGCAACTTCAAGCCCTGCCGGGAGAATTGCCTCCCTTGAATATTACCAGTGCGAGGACAGAAATCAAATTTTTCCTCAGTTTTTAATCACACTTAGCCAGCCCGTGATTGCAGAGTCTGAGTTCATGTACTGCACGGCTCCCACCACCAACAAAACCTCCTCAAGTCAAGAAAGCAGTCCGAGGGGATTCCGGGCTGGTGGCTGGTAGCTGAGACACCTGGATCCACGCTGAAATCCTGTGCAGTGTACTTTTTCAGGTTCAGCCATAACCGATTCCAGGCTTTTCCTGGAGGAGTCAAAGGAAGCTGCCCTCCTCGCTCCAGAGCTGGGCACAGAGAGGGCACTGCTGTTTGCTCTGTGCAGTTTCTTCCAAGAACCGGTCACTGCCTCACCTCTACTTCCCCATCTGTGCACTAGAGCAAATCCACATTCCCAGTCCAAGCACTTTCATTCAGGGGATTTATTTTTTCGTTTTAACTTTGGCTTTTGACTCCCGGTCCTATTCACTCCTCTGCCTCCGGTATTGGAAAGGCAGCCTCTTCTCAGCTCAGGTCTGCAAGTGAGGTGTCACTGCTGTCAAAACTGACAAACACGATTCCCAGAATGTAAGTCTCATGTGAATTGTGATTGTGACAGTAAACACAAAAGTTCTCCAAAAACAGAGTCAGGAAACTGAAAAGTAATAGCTTAAAAAACATAACAAGGTATGCACAATTGACTTAGTATTTGAAATTCTTTCCATTTAATTCACTGTATTGAAATTGTCCTAAAAATGAAAGAACACATTGAATATAATTTAATTATCAGAATTAGTCTTGCTTTATTATACATGTACAAAATACTTCTAATTAAAGTTATCACCTTCAATTATTTGGGGAAACTGGAGCTAAAACATTTGTATATGTTTTACTCTTGTGGTGATAAAGGTTTACAACAGTACAAAACTGGTTTCAAAGATAAATTTTAGTTACATCATACTTAAGATTTTTGCATCAAAACTAAAATGAATGAAAATTCCTGAAGAATTTACTTCATATTTATATACTACCATTACATAAACTTATTTTGGAAGCTATAGTTTCCCTTAAAAACCTAAAACCTTAAAATTTACATGTAAATTTGTTAAACACTAACTCACGATACATTATACCTAAATTTGCAAGGAATATATACATCTTATAAAAATATATAAAATTATTTATACAAATATATGTAATAATGCATTATAAATTATATAGCATAGCAATTTAAATGCGTATATAATTAATTACATAAATGCATATGTGTACTTCTTTTTCTTGATGTTGAAAAGTTTTTCTTCAGGCCGTCTAGATTAAAAAATGGAGAATTTATTAAATAATCATCACTTAGAGGGAAAAATGCAAGCAACAAATAAGTGTTTTGTGGAAATGTAAATGGATTAGGAAGCTGAGTGACCACCTGACATCTGTTTTTAGTGTTAACAGTATGAATTTGGAGAGGGAAAAGAGAAGTGCCATTTGAGGTATATCAAACAAAGAAGCAGGACCAGCCTAGTATTCCCTGAGCCCTGGTCTTGGTACGAGGCACTGAAATGGCCTCAGCACGGGCTGGGGTCTTGGGACTGTGCATCCTTGGATTGCGTTCCATGGGCTGAGCTAGCCTCACGCCTATGTAGAGACTAAAGACCCACTGTAATGTTCATGATCACTGTCACCACAGTTAAAGGCAGAGAAGCCACCATCTAAAGAAACTGTCAGTCAATGTGGGCGAGGCCAAGGTAGGGCCAGGGGGTCTGAAATGGGACTGGACAATGACAAACTAGAGTCGGAGGCTCCCCACAGTGGATGTACTCAGCAAATGGGCAGGAAGGGCATGTCTGAGAACCCCTTAGAAACAAAGCTGGAGACTCCCCTCAGACCAGGAGGGTGGGATCACACAACCTGGGCCCGAGGCCTCCACGGCTCGCTAAAATTTAAGTCTGCTGTAATTTACCCTGTAAAGGATCCACGGGCACAGGTGGTAGACATGTTAGAAGGAAGATAAAGTTCCATGTAGGTCATGGTTTAAAGACAAGTACAATTGTAAAGCCATTTAATGACAATGTTTAATTTTTCTATCACTGAAAGTTGCAAATGAAAAACCTAGGTACCTGCATGTAATCCAGTCAATGTCCCACAGTTATTAAATGAATAAGTAAATAAGTTAAGAAAAGCACCTTTATGCTCCAAGTTCCAACAAATATTATTATACAAAAGATACAATTTCTTGAATAAGTTGGGACATTAAGGAAAGAGATAAGCCTTTCTGCTCTGGTAATAGGGCTCTAATAGTTACAGCAGGAAAGAAAGGTATTGGCCTTTGCTTTGTTTCTTTGCTTTGAAGTCCTGGAATATCACTGCCACAACAGTCTGGTAAAATTTAATCATCTCTATAGAAGATGGAGATACAGAAAAAAGAAAAGAATGCATGTTCTTTTTTTTTTTTTTTTGGTGTTTGCATCATCATAGAAAATGATGCTATGAGTTGGATAAAATAGTTTTTCCTTTAGGAGAAGCTCTGGTAGCTGGGAATCAAAGGGCAGATTGGAAGAGACATTCTGCTAGTCTAGGATCATTTTCTAGAGGACAAGGGTGCTTTATAAGTACCAGGCAAAGGACATAGCATCAAGACTCAAGGCAATTAACCTGGGAGAGTTGTTTACAGACCAAGGGTCTAAGAACATTTATAAAACAACAGGTTAAGTATTGAGAGATCTGATCATCAGGCTGCCTAACAAATTTTCATAGTGTAAAAAAAAAATTCTGAGGAAAAAATATGTGACTGTGAATTTCCATACTGGTTGGCCGACTCAGGCTGGCGAGTGCTGAGTGTCCCCGTCCCGCTGGGAAGCCCATGTTAGATTATAAAATGATGGTAAGAGCAAAAGAGGTGATGGACATAGAGCACCTCCTTTCCTTGTGCAATGAGGCTTTCATGAATTCCTGTAGATGCTTCCCAGGCTTCCACAGGAAGGTCCTGAAGATTTTAACACCTCACGGTCAGAAGATGGTCTGCACTGAAGGTCAGCTTAAGAAGCAGAGTGACTGGTGATGTGTGGGGCAGAGGTGGCAGAACCTCCCTTTTCCCATGAGCCCTACGGCAGTGCAGGCTCCGCTGTCAGGAGCCTTTCCAGGACTGCAGCCATGAATGGTGCTTCTGACCCCTCAGGAAGCTGCCACCTTCCTTCCCAGTCTCCTTCCAGCCTTGGTTAGCAGAGCAGGCTTCCCCTGAAGGTGTGGCCTCACCAGATAGCTGTCAGCTGCTAAGACAGCCAGGTTCTTTCTTGAAGGGAGAGCTGGGGAGTGGCCTCCATGTCTGCGGTGGGGGCTATCACCAGAGATAAGAAGTAGCAAAGGCAGCACGGGAGAATGGACGCTTTGCCAGTGAGTGTATGAAGGAATAGTAGAGGGTGCCCATTCAAGGAGGACTCCAGCATGACTGGATTCTGTCTGTTCCCTTGTTTTCATGCACAGACACAAAACCTTCTGACATGACGTAGCCAAAGGTCAAGCAGGTGCTCATAGGTTCTGTGGCGTGTGAGTCCCAGTTTGTCTGTGGCAACAGGATCTGCAGAGCTGTGGTTTTGAGAATTTGGACCTGCCAGGGGTGACTAGGTCATGAGGGCTGTGCTCTCCAGATGGGTTAATGCTCTTTTTGGGAGTGGGTTCACAGTCCCAGGCGTGTGAGTTCAGTGCCTCTCTCGTGCTCTCACCCATGTGTGCCTTTCTTTCTTTCTTTATTTTTAATAAAAAAAAGCAAAACATAAGAAATCATCTTGTTGATATATTACATATTGCTATCTTAGTAGTTGTTCAAGTTACAAAATCAAAGCATAAAAAATGGACAATCAAACAATGACAGCACAAACTACTCTTTTTGATGAACTAACAGAGAGTTAGTAGTACAGTTATCTATCTTACACACTCAAACATACATCCAGGTATATGTGTATACCTACAAGTTGTTCTTACCTTTCAAGTACTTTCTTCCCCTTTCATTATTACAAAATCTATTATACATTTTGGATCTTATTACTGTTTCAGCTTTTTACTATTGTTGATTTTTTACACGAGAGAGACAATGCAATACTTACAAATGTGAGTCTGATTTATTTCACTTGTGAGAAGAGTCTCTAGTTGCCTCCACCTGTGTGACTTTCTACTGAGTGAGAACACAGCAGGTCCCCTCACCAGCCGGGCCCTTAATCCCGGCTTTCCATCCCCCACAGCCTGAGATGTAATCTTCCCTTCCTTGTAAACTTTCCAGTCTTAGGGTTCAAAGAGTCACTCAGTAGAAGCACTGGTAAAAGGAGGAAATGTAATACAGGTACGACTTTTGATTTCTACACTGGGTTTACTCAGAGCATTATCAGTTCTTAAATTTTTCATTCGGATTATTTATGGCTTTCTGCTCTCCTGTGCTATTATAAAAAGGCTCCAATCCAGAATCTGCTAATGACATGAGATTTAGAATTTTAAAATTTTGTTAAATGGCAGATATTTTTATTGACTTGTTAATAGTTTTCCGTAAGTTCATACAGAACAGCCCCGATATTTTTCTTTACAGTTCAGTCAGAACATTTTGAGGCTTCTTCGAGTAACGCTTGTTCTATGTGAGCTTGGTTAACTCAGGATGGTGTGGTGGCCACGACGTGCCACGTAGTGGACTGGATGTTTTATTGCAGCGGCTGACGCACAGAAGCAACTGACTGCGTTGTGATGAAGTAAACCACCCTTTCTTTAGTAAAATCAGCCCTCCCCGTATGAAATCTGCTGGCTTCCGCCCCTGTAAAACTGCCAGGCTCAGCGTGGCGCCTGCCCAATATGGTGCTGGACCCTGGAACCACAGCGCTTCCCTTTAGTACTAACTCCCGCGTTCTCCGTCCAAGCAGAAATTGAACTTCCCGCTTTTCTCACTGGCGCCAACACTCCCCTGATCAACTGTCAGTCCATCATTCTACCTGAATAAAAGTCCACCATCAAACTGAGTTAAAAATCCACAGCTTCTTTGCCTACCTGGAAGGGATCTTGCACGCTGCTGCAGCCTTCCTGTGCCCGCGATAAAGGCCTTTCCTCCCTTTTTTCTCTTTCTGCTCTTGCTTCTGTATCTTGCCAAGGAAAAACCTAAGACTATCCTTCTGCAAAACATCTTTCTAGAAGACTAACATGACCCCAGAGAGGACATAAACTTCTAACTACCGAGAGCCCAGCAGTTTTCTCAGTTTGTCACAAGGTGGCCCCAAACCCACGTTCTGCAGGGCTCTGTGCCCACAGAAATGGGATTCATGGGTGAGAAGGCAGCTGCCCCAAAGCCCACAATGACACAGTGACAACAGTGCTAGTGCAGGCAGCCGCCTGATAACCACTGTGCAACTCTAGGAGAAGAGAGGAAAGCAAGCTTTGTTTGTTTCATTGTGCCCGAAAGCTCTTAAATGCATGTAGACAGTTTGCTTTAAAGCTCGTCTCAGTAGGAGTGGTAAATAAATCATCTCATTGACACATTACCCTTTTATTGGTACGTGGCAGGGTTGGCTGAGAAAAACCAGCAATCTTTATCTTTTTCCTCATTTATAGTAACAATTATTTCTTTTTTCTGTACTTGAAAATTGTTTAAAACTGTTTAAAAACCTTATTCTCTTCATCCTCTTAAAAAGTGAAATATAAGGAAAAAATATACATTATAAATCATATAAGATCCTATCAGATCAGGAAAGGCTTAGATTAAAAGTGTTACAGTATCATGACTAATTCATTACTTCTTTTTCTCCTCCTCCTTCTTTTTCTTATCTCAGAATCCTTAAAGTCTTAGGAGGAGCCTCAAAAAAAATTTTTTTTCCAGACAATGAAATATTTCCTTTTTTTCTACTAATGCAACACTAGAAAAAAATGCCTAGAAATTGATTGCAACTGATATGCAAAATTTGAATCAATGGTAAATTAATTAATATAGAATATTAGTGTTCTAGTTTAACTTGGTAGTTAGTAAGTAACTTAGGCAAGACAATCCTACATCTTTAGGGGTGTGTATGTGTGTGTGTGTGCATGTGTGTGCATGTGTGTAAGCGAGACAGCTTCCATACGGCGCGCAATACATGACGGAGCCTTAATGCTACATCTTGTTATCACAGTTATTTTCACTCATGATGCAATGGAATAATGGAAAGAGTTAATTGAATCCTCAGTGGACAGATGCAAACATAACACTGCTGTCTCTCAACTTGCTCTGAGCTGCAGCCTAAACACCCACTCTCCATGGCGCCCCACCTTCCAAATAGACCCGTGTGTTTGTGTGGAGGGCAGTGTGACCACAAGTCATAGCTCAGCTTTGAAACAGCACAGAATTTAGTAGAATTTAGTAGTCTGGGTATGTCTCTTAGCCAAATATATAGAGCATTATATGTTTTTAGATTCATAGATTTTTAAAAAGTAAGCAAGTGGTTAGAATGTAGCACAGCAGTAGAATTTGCTTAGCATGTGCGAGGCTGTGATTCAATATCTGGCACCAAAAAGCATACAAACAAACAAACCGAAATAAAACTCTAGCAAAGTTTGCTTTACTGTAAACTATGTGGTTGATTTTTTTTTAATCTCAGGAAACAAGCAAAAAGATGGCATTGTTGAATTTAGTAAACTTCAGAAGTTTTTCCTGCTTCTGTCTGATAAACAGGAAGATAAAATTAGATGGTCTAATTGTAGCATAGGTAATTGTAACTGATGATCAAATGACTCACCTTATGCTCAGAATTTTCAGCTTATTATTCAATGTTAATTGTTAAAATTCTACTGTCTAGTTGTGCACAGCAGGAGTTTTACAGCTGACCATCAAGACGTAGAATTTGTGATGCTAGATGGGGAGTACAGGTCTGATATTCTCTACATATTTTAGAAACTGTATAGTGCTGATTTTCCAAGATATGTGTGTAGTTTAGACCCAGTGACTTTCTCAAGTTTCAAGGTGAATCAAATGTGATATTTATACCCGATCCTTAGAAATGTATCAGAAACTAAGTTATAGTTTTGAAAACTAAAACTTGGAACAAAGACTAACGTAAGTGATTGGTTACTTGCCTATCTCTCTAAATACATAATTATCAATACAGACATGTACCAAGCATTTAACTATATTTATTTATTTGGACTAAGGGTCAAACTCAGGACCTCTGGCACAGTAGGCAAACACTCTACCTCTGAGCACATCTCCAGTCCAGCTACATATTTGTGCATTTAATTTCATCTACTTTTAGCAGCAATTTTATAATATCTCATCCCTGTTTAACAGATGAGATTTCCAGAGTTTCATATGGTAGTAGCTTCCAAAGTGTTTGCTTATGCTTGTTTTTATTATGGAGTCATTGATACATGCAAAAGAAACACTGAAACGTGAAGAATGAAGCCAAATTGAAAGCTCAGCACGAATTCTAGGGCCAGACATTTACATTATTCCTCTATGTGTAGCTACACTAGTCTCTCCTTTGGCTCCACAGCAAGTTAATTATAATCCTAAATTTTGACTCATTCAAAAATAGCTGCATGAGAAGTACAGCTATTTTCCAAAACTCATATACAAATTAATTTGTGTGTAGTCTTTGTTTAGTCTTATAAAACAACATCGTTTTGACAGTCACAGATTTAAAATAAACACTGTCAGCATAATTCCCGTATATTACACTTTCGGCTCAGATTTCAGCAGCTGGTATTGTGGTTTTAATTTTGTGGTTAATCATGATTTCTTAAAAATCACTGACTATGTGATGACTATCAGAAAAACAATTAGATTGTAAAAGTAGTTATCTCAAAACTGGTCAAAATTTGGGTTTGAACAGCAATAATATTTCTTATTATTGGAAAGAAAGATGCTTTCTTATTTTCTTACCATGTTATTGTCAATGAGTATGTTGAAAAATGTAATAAGCTAAAAATTTTTTTCTGCTGTTTATCTGAGAACCAGCAGGTCGCAGGTATCTTTTCTGCTTTTACTCTGGTTACCCTATACCTGCCATGCATAGGAGATTGGTGTATTTCAATACTTTTCATCTGAATTGTTGATGGGTTGATCAGATGACCCCCCCCTTCCTAATCAAATATGTATTGATTTCCTACCAAGTTCTTGAAACTATACTCAAGTCTGAACCTTCAAGTATGAAAGGGTATAACCCAGGAGGTCAGGAACCACACAGCAGTAAGAGAGCGTGCGCTGGCAAGTTCCTTGTTCATTTAAACATTCTCAGAAACAAATGGAGCCCTGACAGTGCTGTTCACACTGACCCGGTGGGTCCCTGAGAGTCAGATGACCACTGTTTGTTCTAGGAAGCTGCTGCCATGAGCAGCGGATGTGGGGCTTGTCACCTGTCCCTTTCCTGTGTCATGCCTGTGCCTGACAGGATGTCATGTGTAGAAATTAGGAGGTGTACAACTGGAAGCAGAAGAGGAGGGGACCCTGAAGCAGCTGCTTGTGCCAGACAGTGAGGATGTGCTCAGAATCTGACAGGTCGGTCTGTGAGCTGGTCTGGAGGAGCAGCCAGCATTGAGCGTGCAGGGCCCCAGGGGAAGAGTCCGGAGGAAGAGCGGTGCTGGCAGAACAGCATCCTCTCTGGAAGTAGGAAGGCTGCTGAGCTCAAGGGGCAGCAGAGGGCCAGGGTGGCCGGACTGAGCGAGTCAGGTGCAAAACATTGGTTCCCAAGCTGCCAGAGACATAGATACGGGGGTCCCAGCATGCAGGGCTTTGTGGTGCATGCCTGAGGATCTGGGCGTCAACTCTGAGTGCTGGGAAGCTGATGGCAGAGAGTGATTGGAGAGTCCAGCTGCTCTGACTCGTACTGGGAAAGGCCCACACTGGTGAGCCTGTCAAGAGTCAACATTATGTTGGGCGAACAGGCAGACTTGGAGGGAGGCCATCGTTGTCTTTCAGGCCGTGAAAGGTGGTGGCCTAGGTCGGGAAGGTACCTTGCAAGTGGTCGCATTGTGTGGCCAGAGTCAGCAACATGAATGAGACAGCGGTGGGGGGTGGGCCCACTGCAACGCTGGGGAGGGGACACACAGCACGCGCTGGGGTGGGGTACTTGGGCCCAGAGGTACTGAGAAAGGGAGCTCATGAGAGCTGATGATTAGGCATTTAACTTCAAATGTGGGCATTCACCAGCTTAGGAAATTCTTTACAAAGTCCGGAAATTCCTCACAAAGCACGTTCCCTCTATATCACAGCCTCAGCATACATCTTCTCCTATAGTTGGTGTTGAACAGTAGCTGCCTCGTTTCTCTTGTCCCAAATCATCGATTTCTTGGCATTTCATAACAAGAATAAATGATGAATATGGGGAAATAAATCCTAATATGTTAAATATACAGGAAACTAAGATGAGAGAGAGAAATAAGTTCGAACATTCCTGAGTGTGTAGCAATGTGAAGACCCTTTCTTTTCTCACCCCCTTCTGTGAAACCCTTCCTTTATTTCTCCAGTATTGACTAGGAAAAATGCAGTGAATCAATAGAGAGGAGTTTTGTCATCTTTACCCTAACCTGGACATCTTGGCATTTTTACACTACCTTGGACATACTATTTTTATGCGAGCCTTGACATATTTCTATATGAACCTGGATGTACTATTTTTATATGAATCTGTACACACTATCGTTGTATGAACCTGGACATACTATCTTTTCAGGAACCTGGAACATTATTTCTGCCTTAACATGGATGTATTATTTGCACACTGACCTGGGTATCATCTTTGTAGCAACCTGGACCTATTCTTGGACGAGTTACCAGGAAACATTGCAACATCATCAACTGTCACATGGTTTTTCTTTCTGTCACTTTCTACCTCATTCCAAAGCTGCTGTGCTTTGCTTTTGTCTCCATGTGTATGGGACCCAGGGCTTTGTCACTGTCTCTGAGGAGCAGTCCCTGCGTTCTTTATCTTACCTTCCTAGTGAAAATTTCTTCCTCTCCGCCTCAGTACTGCAGACAAAAGAAGTCATTTGTCTGGTTCCAGTATTTGATCCTAAGATACCAATGAATGAGCCAAAGTTTTATCAAAGAATTGTAAAGAGAATTTGCAGAAGTAAATGCTGTCTATCATAGGAAAATAGATGATGTTATATTCTTATTGCAGGCCACCTCTTAACAACACCCTAACACACATGCAAGCCCAGGACACACACACACACACACACACACACACACACACACACACACTCATATACTTTCCCATGCTGTAAAGATAAATGACAAGAAATGAGTCTGGAAGTCATATCTCCTTCTCTCATATCTCAAATCTCTCTCATATCTCTTCCTTTTCTTCCAAACTGTGGTTTTATCCACGGCTTTTGGGCGGGAGAATCATGCTTGTGAACCACTACGTGCCACTCCGCGTCTCCTGGACGTGTCCTGCGGAGTCACACATTGTTTGCTTGGAAGGAAAGTTTGAAAGCAAGCATAATATTGGCTTGACCAGAATGAGGTTCAGAGAGACACGTGTACTGTTACATGCCATGTACAATAATACTTGCCATTCTGTATTGTGAGAACTGAGATAGCTTACTCTTCCTCTACCAGAATTTATTATTAAATAAAAAGATAATAGATAATGATTTCTTCCTTTATAATTAAATGTCTTTCCAGCCACACTGAAATACAATAATAGGTGGCGGGCACTGAAATACAATAATACAAAATATAATAATAGGTACAATAACACTTTAGATTTTAGACATAAGGAAGCGTCACTGAATCAGGCCCATTCCTGACTACCCAAGGCCTCTAAGTGGATTTGCTCTGAGAAACAGAAGGATGGGCAGCTGGTTAGGGATTGAGATAGGCAAGGAGCAGGTTTCTCAACACAATAGGCAGAAACATGGAAGGAATCAGGGGCCCTGACTCACAGACTGGTGTTTACGAAAGGCACAGACCACACTTCAGTGTTTGAATTCGTGGCCAAATACCTTCAAACATAACTAACCGCAGGGACTGAGAGGGAGTCAGGCCACTTGGGGAAAAGCCGTAGGAACCTTAACTGCTTCAGTGGTTGTTAAGCATCTCCCAGAATTATGGTGGCACGCTAACTTTATTTTACTATATCGTAAAGTCAACAAAAGCCAGGCACAGAGTTCTGGGGACAGGATTGTCACGTCTTAAAACCGAACTCAAAGGAGTGTTTGGGGAGCTAACTTCTACCCCAAAGAAAAGACAACACTGAACCAAAGAAACACAAACCACAAAAATGTAAAGTGGCCAATTGAAAGGCAGAAAATAAATACTTTAGTAATCTATAGAACACCAGTGGCCAGGCAGAGCTACATAACTAGGGAGAAGATAAGCTAGTTTAAGAATTTCCATAATATCCATGTTCCAAAAATCAGGACCCTAGACAAGGATTTAGGTCCTTGTAGTTGACAAATGAGAAGATCCAGGACACACGCAAGGGGTGGGAGGTGACACAGAGAGGAGCAGAAGCAATGTGAGCGCCTCCTCATGAGTGCACGGTGGGCGCCTGGCTGCGGGTTCCCTGAGACTTCCTGGCAGCACCCAGCTCGCCTCCCACAGTAGGCTGCCTCGGCTTGCTTGCTGCCCGGGATTGAGAATTGTCCCAAGGGCATTACCCCCCACCATTTGTGCCTTTTATTGTACAGCTGTTAAACCAATTTCTACTGCCATGGGCGGGTTGGTGGGCTCTCAGGCAAAATTCCAGACACCTGCTTGTGGCGGGCAGCTACCAGGGCAAGGGGAATCTGAACGTGCAGGAGTTTTCCTGTTGTGGCTGAAGTTGAAAGAAGTCTTCGGCGTGTGATCCAAAGAACAACGCACGAATACCATTGTCTGGCTCTCACATAGCTTACTTTCTTTGATGTTCTCAGTCACTTTCCTCCTTGCTGGGAGGAACACCCAACAGCCACAACTTAAAGGACGATGAGTTTGTTTAAGCTCACACTTCTGTCTATGATCAGCAGGCTCCAAGGTGGAAAGTGGAGGAGAACTACTCACCCTGTGGTAGCCAGGAAGCAGAGAGAGAAGAAGGAAATGGGGAGGGTGAGACATCCTTTCAGAGAAGGCAGGGATGCTTCTCTGCCTTATTTCCCTGGCCCATGCATGTACCCTGGCTGCCTCTACCGGCCATTGCTGGAATGCGTGCCCCCCATCCTAGGGATGGAGTCCAGACCTGTGAGTGTCACACGCTATCAGATGCATTGCAGCTGGAAAGAAATGCCCGTGCTTGCCAGGGTCTGTCTGCAGTGTCACCATGAGGAATTACACGATTCAGGTTAGAGTAACTGTGAGAAATCTGCTCCATTCATCTGTCTCCCTAAAATCCGTCAATGCTCCCTTCCCCAAGATATCTCTTGTCCATTCCAAAACCTCTTTCCAAAATAACCCCCAATCTAGCTCTGCCTCCCCCAGCTTGCCTTTAAATTCTTTTACCCATTCCTTCTTTTAGCTCTTGATTTCTATAGACTTTCTGTGGATACACCTTCTCATAGAAATATTTTCTCTGTACCTTTTAACTTAAATTAATTTAGATCTTTGGCTCCTTCCAAACTTCAGTCTTTTCCCAAGCCAGCATAATGAAAACCCGGGAATTCTCCAGCTCCCCACAGTTGGGAGAGAAAGGAAGCATCAAAGAGAACAGGTGCTTATGAACATGCTTGTTCCTGGTGCATCCACTTACCCCTCCAGCTCGGGAACACGCAGTACTCTGCGTTCTCACTTCTTAGGTATTTCTGACCCCTCGCGCCCTGAGGAGGCAGTGCTGCCCTTTCAGCAGAGCGAGGGAGGAGAGCAGCCCTGAGGCTGGCAGTGACCCACTGCTGAAGGGCTCTGTCCCCTCTCCCAGATCAGTGCAGGAAGGCTGAGTGTGTGCCTCCAGGCCTGTTACTAATCCTTCATCGTTCTCTACTTGTGCTTATCCACATGCACAGATCAAACTTCAGTACTGAGTCTTTCTATTCCATCTCTTTACCAAGCTTTGCTTCCCTGCAATAAGGCTTTTGCACTAGTATATAATACTTTTCATTGTGGAAAATGATGGTGTAATTGTATCATTCTTCATGTCTGTAGCCCAGGTTCTCTAAATTCTCTTCAGAGGAGTGACAAGACTTCTCAGTATCATGGGGGCCAAAACTGCCAATTCCTACTTCAAGAGCACATTGGAAGAATTCTCTCTTCTTTTTTAATTTTAAAGAGGGTAAAACTAAACATAACAAAATGGAACAAAGCAGATCAGAAGAAATGTAAGTGACACAGATTTCAAAGAAAGAGCACAGGAGATCTACAGTGGCTACCATAATGTTTCTTGTTTTCTTCTAAATAGCTGTCCATGTCTCCACACACAATGAATTCATACAAAACAAAATAGGATAAAACTGATCAGAATGATGAACTCATATAGGCCTTCAAAACCAGACAATAGGAAAATCAACAATGGCTACCTGATGTCTCTTGTTCTCTTCAAAATAGCTGTCCATACCTTCATGTATGTTGAAATTAAACAATACAAAACAAACTAAAACCACTCTGAACAAAGAATAAAAGCATTACTGGATTTCACAGCATGACGATACAGAATCAGCAATGGATACCATAATGTCTCTTTTTCGTCAAAGTAGCTGTTCATTTCATCACGCATAGTATTATCGATTCTTGTAAACTGTTTAGCAGAAGTTCTAGGCATCTACAAGCCTCCACATGTATACCTATCCTTTCTGTATTAGAGGGAAAAAAACCAAAATGAAACATATTACTAGAAAAACATGAAATAAAAAAGACAAGTAAGTAACAATAGTAAAGAGCCCAAAACAATGACAATACAGGCCTTCAAAACAAGGTGGCAGGAGCTAGGGTTGTTATTTTACATAATGATCTTCAATACTTCCTCAGATCATCAGATATTGACATGCAAAATTGTTCCAATCCTAAGAATGTTAACTCTTTTGTTCCAAGAACTTATAGAATTTGTAGCACGATCAGCTATCCTAAGTGTGTTTATACAATTTTAGATATTTTTTCTTTTCCCTTCCTTTTTCTTTTTCCTCTTTTTCCCTGACATATTATTTTTCCCCTTTGAGCAGATTCTTATCCTTTCACTATATTTATTGAGGATTTTGTATGTTTTGTACTCTTACCATTCCTTATATTAGGGAGACAACACAGTATTTACACCTGTGAGTTTGACTTATTTGACTTATGAGTGTGGTCTCAAGTTGCATCCATTTACTAATAAATATCTCATTGTGATCATTCTTTATAGCTGAGTAGTACTCCATTGTATAAAAATACCACATCTTTTTTATTCATTCCTCAGTCGATGGGCATTTAGGTTGTTTCCAAGATCTGGCTATTACAAATTGTGCTGCTATAAACATGGGAGCACATATA
This sequence comes from Dolichotis patagonum, assembly GCA_004027295.1. Taxonomy (NCBI): domain Eukaryota; kingdom Metazoa; phylum Chordata; class Mammalia; order Rodentia; family Caviidae; genus Dolichotis; species Dolichotis patagonum. The sequence goes on from PVJX010000042.1 coordinate 429,111, forward strand.
TCACTGTGATATGATGTTTTCAGTTCTTCTGGGAATATGCCTAGAAGTGGAATAGCTAGGTCAAATGGGACTTCCAATCCCAGCTTTTTGAGGAACCTCCAGATTGACCTCCACAGTGGTTGCACCAGGCTACATACCCACCAACAGTGAGGAAGAGTTCCTTTTTCCCCACAGCCTCTCCAGCATTTGTTGTTGGTAGTTTTCTTTATCCTTAACATTCTTTCTGGAGTGAGATGGAATCTCAGTGTGGTTTTAATTTGCTTTTCTCTGAGGACCAATAATGCTGGACATTTTTTCATGGATTTATTTGCCATTTGTGTTTCTTCATCTGAGAACTGTGTATTCATCTCAGATGCCCATTTTTGGATTGGGTCTTTGAATTTCGGGGGTCTGATTTTTTAAATCTGATTTTTTAAATCAGAAGTCTTCTTAGAACATATAAAGAATTTATATTGACTAAGATCTTTTCCCAGTTTTTGGGTTTTCTTTTCATTATGCTGGAGATTTCTTTTGACATGCAAAAACTTTTTAATAAGATGTGATCCCAGTTATTGATTCTAGGAAGTATTTCCCATGCGGTTTGATTTTTGTTCATGAATTCTCTACCTACCCTTACGTCTTCAAGATTTCTACCTATTTTGTCTTCCAGCAGATTTATTGTTTCTGATTTAATATTTAGATCTTTGATCCATTTATATTTTAGTTTAGTACATGGTGATAGGCATGGGTCTAGTTTTAGTTTTCAACATATGGAGAGCCATTTTTTCCAGTACCATTTATTGAAGAGACTATCTTTCTTCCAGTGAATGTGTTTGGCCCCTTTGTCAAAGATAGGGTGACGGAGTGTGTTTTAGTTGTAGTTGTATCTTCTAATCTATTCCATTGATCTTCAGATCTGTTTTTATTCCAGTACCATGTGATTTTATTAAAGTAGCTTTGTAGTCAGGGATTGTGATGTCTCTTGCCTTGCCTTTGTTGCTCAGAATTGCCTTTGCTATTCTAGGTCTCTTCTGGTTCCAGATGAATTTTAGGAATGATTTTTCTAAGTCTGTGAGGTATGCTAGTGATATTTTGATTGGGATTGCATTGAATCTGTATAGTAACTTTGGGAGAATGGTCATTTCACAATATTTGTTCTTTCTATCCATGAACAAGGGATTACTTTCCGTTTTTTTGAGATCTTCTTGGATTTTTTTTCAGGGTATTATAATTTTCCCTGAATAGATCTTTTACTTCTTTTGTTAAATATTTCAATTTTTTGGATGCTGTTGTGAAAGGTGTGGCTTCTCTTATTTTTGAGTGTTGACTTTGTGACCAGCTACATTACTGAATTTATTTATTATACCTAGGAGTCTTTCAATGGAGTTTTGGGGGTCTTTTATGTAGAGTATCATGTCATCTGCAAATAATAATTTAACTTCTTCTTTTCCTATCGTTACTCTTTTTATTTCTCTCTCCTGTCTAATTGCTCTGGCTCATATTTTCAACTATATTGAATAGGAGTGCTGATAATGGACATCCTTGTCTTGTGCCTGATTTTAAGGTAAAGGCCTACAGTTTTTGGCCATTAAATATGATACTGGCTGTTGGTTTGTCATAGATGGATTTTATCAGATTGAGTAAAGACCATTTGTTCCAAATTTTTTCTGTGTGTGCTGGGGATCAAACTCACAACTTCGTGCTTGCCAGGTAGGCACTTGCACACACTGAGCTAAATCCCCAGCCCCCTCTAATTTTCTGTAAGGTTCTTGTCATGAATGAGTGTTGGACCTTATCAAAAGTTTTTTCTGCATCTATAGAAATGATCGTGTGATTCTTTTTTTGGCTCTAATGATGTGGTGGATTACATTTACTGATTTACATATGTTGAACCATCCCTGCATTCCTGGGATGAATCACACTTTGTTGTGGTGTATAATCATCTTGATGATTTGCTGCATTCTGGTTGCCAATATTTTATTGAGAATTTTTGTATTTATGTTCATTAGGGAGACTGGCCTGTAGTTCTCTTTTTTTGGTTGGGTCTTTCTCTGGTTTTGCTATTAGAATGATACTTGCTTGTAGGAATGAGTTAGGGAAAATTGCTTCCCTTTCAATTTCACTGAAGAGTTTGAGGAGTTTCAGCATTAAGTCTTCTTTGAATTTCTTTTTTTTTTTGGTCTAGGAAATTCAACTTTGTTTATAAAAGTTCTATAAAAAACATTCTACTTTCAAATATTATAACATAATTTTCACAAAAACCATTTACAATTTTAACTTTTTTTTCAGTTTTAATTTTCTACATAAAACTGTATTATGGAATAACCAGAAATCCTCACAAAATGGTCTAAGACATAAAAACAAAACAAAATAAAAACTTACATAGTATGAATGCTTATTTACAATAAAGAATTAGAATCCTACCCTTTAATATACTATTCCATCAAGAAAAGGAAGCATGATAATTTTGGAGAGATAAATGCTTCACAATAAACAATCATAGTTTGATTGTTTTGGATTGCTCTTGTAGGCTAGTATATTTGCTGATTTATTAAATAAGTCATTGTTGTAAAAAGGGCATAGACTTTTCCATATAAGTCTTTCTACCAATGAAAGCATGTGGATATTGATCTGGTCTCATCTAATCTAGTCAATAAAGTTACAAATATATAATAAACAAGTAAAACAAAAAAATCACCTTATGACTGACATAAAATTAGAATTCTCCCTGAAATCAGAGTATTGTCTCTTTCAGTATCTATAAATTTAAATCCCTCATAGCATAGCAGAGACAACATGCACACTAAATATTTGACTAAAAAATTCAAAATAAAATTATTGAAATGAACTATTTACCTTTATATGTAATAATATTTTTTAAAATCTTACATTTTATCTAGGGGGATAATTTGTCATGGCTATGTCACAAGGAACTTCAAAAGTTTGGGAAAAAATTCATTCCTGAGAAGTGAGAAATAGAAAAATACCTCCAAACAAGACAAAACAATTCCCCTTCAAAAAAGCAGAAACAACAGTCCTATACCCTTTAACAATCTTTAGCATAGCATAGCATAGCATAGCATAGCACAGCATAGCATGAATTATATTAACAACTAGCAATCAAACATAGTCCAGTCCTGGAGAGTTGCTGGCTCTGGTGATCCGATCATTTTGTAATGAAAGTACAAATGCAGCATTAAAAAAATCAGACAAATAAAAACTCTGGTTTTATTGACAACTTCACATTTCTGCCAGGTGCAACATTGGCCTGCTAAGAATGGAATATTTCAATAATGACCAAAGCAGTAACTTCTGCTGACATTTCTTCTTAGAAGTCCATTTCTTCCACTGGTATTCACCCAAACAATAAGAGCAATACAGTAGCAATTGAGTTTACTATTATCAGTGGCACTCTCATCACAGTTCTTACAGATCGAATAAGAGACTTAATTCCTGGCTCCTCTCTGAATTCACCAATTCCCTGGTCTATTCCCCAGTCAAAGTTTGTAGAAGTTTCAGTCCATAGTTGACTGGCTCTAAAGCAGGGTGGCATAGCAAAGAGATATGGCAGAGGAGAAACAGTGCATATCATGGCAGCAGCAAGCAGTAGCCTTCCTTATTTCATTCCCCTTTTATTCCATCCAAGCTATAAGCCTATTAGTTCTTGAATTTCTTGTAGAATTCCACAGTGAATCCATCTGGACCTGGGCTTTTCTTTGTTGGTAAGGTTTTAATTACATTTTAAATTTCATTAATTGAAATTGGGTTATTCATCAGTTTTACATCTTCTTGATCCAGCTTTGATAGTTCATATGTTTCTAGGAAGCTGTCCATTTCTTCTGAGTTATCAAGCCTATGAGAGTAGAGGTTTTCAAAATAGGCATTGATGATCTTCTGTATTTCCACAGAGTCTGTAGTGATTTCACCTTTTTCATTCCTTATTGCATGAGTTTGAGTTTTTTTCTTTCTGTTTTTTAATAAGGGTGGCTAGGGGATTATTAATTTTATTTACTCTTTCAAAGAACTAAGTCTTAGATTCATTGATTCTTGGTATTGTTTTCTTAGTCTCTACTGCATTAATTTCTTCTCTGATCTTTATAATTTCCTCCCTTCTTTTGGCTTTGGGCTTGACTTGCTCTTCTTTTTCTAGATGTTTGAGGTGTAGCATAAGGTTTTTTTGTGTGTGTTTGTTCTGTTTCCTGATGTGGGAACTCAGTGCAGTAAATTTTCCTCTGAGGACCGCTTTCATTGCATCCCACAGGTTCTGGTAAGTTGTGTTTGTATTTTCGTTTGCTTGTAGGTAGTGTTTCATTTCTTCTTTAATTTCCTCTGTGACCCACTGATTGTTCAGGAGTGTATTGTTCAATTTCCATGTGTTTATGGAGTTTTTGTAGTTTCTTTTGTCATTAATTTCTAGTTTCATGGCACTATGATCCGATAACATACACAGGATAATTCCAATTCTTTTGCATTTACTTAAATATGTTCTGTGGGCTAATATATGGTATGTTTTAGAGAATGTCCCATGTACTGCTGAGAAGAATGTATATTCTGATGTTGTTAGATTGAACACTCTGTATATGTCTATCAAGTCCATTTGTAAACAGGTGTGATTCAGTTCTGTTATTTCTTTGCTGATTTTCTGTCTGGTTGATCTGTCCCTTTGTGTCAATGGCATGTTAAGGTCTCTTGTTATAATTGTATTATTGCTTATTTGATTTTTCACTTCTGTTATTATTTGTTTTGTATAGCTAATTGCTCCCGACTTTGGTGCATATATATTTAAGATTGTTATCTCTTCTTCTTGAGTTTTCCCCTAACTAGTATGTAGTGACCTTCTTTATCTCTTTGGGTCATTCTTGGTTTGAAGTTCACATTGTCTGCAAACTGAATAGCTACCACTCCTTTTTTTTTTGGTACTGGGGATTGAACTCACGACTGCATGCTTGCAAGGCAGGCGCTTATGCCATTGAGCTAAATCCCCAGCCCATAGCTACCACTCCTTTTTGGGGGGTTCCTGTTGCAGGAAATATTGTTTTCCATCCTTTGACTTTCAGTTTATGAGTTTCCTTTTGGGTTCTTGCAGACAGCACATGGTTGGATGTTGTTTCTTGATCCATTCTGCCAGTCTGTTTCTTTTAATTGGTGAATTGAGGCCATTTCCATTAATGGTTATAACTGATATATATTGGTTTATATTTGACATGTTATCTTTCTGCTGTTGTGTCTTTACCTTTCCATTATGTTTAATTGTTTGCCTTGTTTAGTGGTTTTTTTACTATGTCTATCTAGAATGTCTTTCAGTATTTTTTGCAGGGTTGTCTTGGTGGTCATGAAGTTCTTTAGCTGTTCTTTGTCATGGAAGTATCCTATTTCTCCATCCATATTGAAGGACAGTTTTGCAGAGTACATCAGTCTGGGTTGGAAGTCATTTTCCTTTAGGATCTGAAATACTTCACTTCATGCTCTTCTTGACTTCATTGTTTGTGTTGAAAAATCTGCTGTGATTCTGACAGGCTTTCCTTTATAAGGGATCTGTCTCTTCTCTCTAGCAGCTTTTAATATTCTGTTTTTATGTTGGATTTCTGGGATGTTGATTATTATATGTCTGGGTGTAGTTTTATTTTTATTATGGCTATTTGGAGTTCTATATACTTCACTTATCTGTATTTTAGTTTCCATTGTCACGTTTGGGAAATTTTCAGCTATTACTTCTGTAAATAACATTTTAATATTATTTGTGTTGTCATCTTTTTTATTTATACCTATCAGCTTTATATTGTTTTTCTTTGCATCATGTTGCAGCTGTTGAATTGTTATTTCCTGATTCCTTGTTATTTTTAAAAGTTCTTTCCTTTCCTGTTCATTAGCTTCAATCTTCTTTGAGGTCTAAAAGTCTATCTTCACTTTCATTGAGGCAGTTTTGCCAACTTTCGATAGAATTTTTGATTTCCTGCATATCTCTCTGAATCTGCTTCATGGATTCTGTTTGTTTCTTATATTTCATTCAAGGTTTCCATTTTTTTACATTGTTCCTAATTTTTTCTTTAGATATGTTCAGAGTTTCTTTGATTACATTTATCATTTCTTCTTTTACCTGGGAGATTATTTCTGATATGAGTTCTTTTATAGCTTCCCAGAGTTGTTTCTTTATTTCAGTTGCTATCATTTCAGGAATTTCAGGTGTATGGCTTACATTTCTTCTATGTCCATGTCTCTGAGGTTTGCTTGGAATGGGCTGGAGGCTTGAGATTGCATTTTGCTCTTTCATTTTGTCATTTTCTTATATTCCCAGGCTCAGAGCGATGTGCCAAAGTTTCTCTGTGTGCTGGAAATTGCTGCATGCACTTTCAGCTTGTGAGGCAGAAAGCAGGCAGCTTCAGGCCACTTGGGGGTCACTGGGCGTGGCCTAAATAGGCCCAGAGGGACCTTCTGATGTGTCCTCTGGCAATGTGGGATGCTGGGCAGGGCCTTAGCAGCTTGGAGCAATATTGCAAAACTTCCCTGTGGGCTGGAAATTTCTGCATGCACTTTGGGCTCATGAGGTAGAATGCAGGCAGTAGTGGGCTACTTGGAGTGTTGGTGGGCGTGGCCCGATAGGTCCGTAGGGACCTCCAGTGTGTCCTCTGGTGATGTGGGATGCTGAGCATGGCCTTACTGTGCTTGGAGCAATGCATCAAAGTTTCCCCATGGGCTGGAAATTGCTGTGCGCATTTTCAGCTCGCAAGGTAGACCAAGGCCAGTATTCTTTTCTCACAGTGTCATTTTTTCCCCTTGGATCACCATTAAACTCCCACTTAAAGCAGTAGCCAGAGTAGTCGCTCTTTGATATTTCTATGCCCCATAGTCTGTGGGTTACTCCATTGCAAATTGTATGTGTTTTTATTTTTTTATTTTCTAGAACTTGTGTCACTTTACTGAAGACAGGTAAAAATGTGGACGTATCCTTTGACAGTATTTATAAATGGATGGACTATTTATAATGACTCTTCTGCAATATGACTCCTCTGTTCATTAACAAGATTTTGGATTAAATCCTTCACATGACTTTGCTGCAGAGAACAGCAGGGAAAAGCAGATATAAAGGAGGAAAGTACAGAATATTGCAGGCTCTGTGACCTTGAGCTCCTAACCTAGAACATCTCCTTCCTTCCTTAGGCAGCTGGGCTGGGGAGGAGCTTGAAGACAAGATCTGGAAAATGAGACTACAATTTACTTGTTCCCCAAGAAACCTCTGGCTATCTTGAATGGTTTTTGAGTTACTGTTCTCTGTTTCATTAGAGCACTGGCAGAGTTTTCATTTTGAATGGGCCAAAGCTTATTATCCCAGAACTGTCAGAATATTTTTTAATTTGAAACTTCCAGTTACAATAGTAAGACATGAAGTGACGCTGTTAGAATAGTTACACAGGTATTGATGCCTGCCCAGGGGAGAGGACTTGGGTATGACTGTGTAGGACTCACTGCCCAATTCACGGTGGTGGCTACCCCTGGGTGCCATCAGGACTGTAGTTAGTTTAGTATCTAAAGAGGGTATGCAATTATAGCTCATATTATTTTAGAGCATTTTATATTTCTGAAATATTTTATAACTAAATTTTAAACTACTCAATAAAGGATCGTGATTATTCTCCTGTACATACTGAGGATGACTTCTCAGCTCTGCATCTGATTATAAACAGTACTTAGTAAAACAATATGATTGCTTTTATGGAATCTTCATGCAACATTTCTTGTTTTCTTGCTTAGTAGGAAGGAATTATTGCAGGTCATAAAAAAATTGTACTATTCTGAAAAAATTTTCTTTCTTTCTTTTTAGCACACCACGTTGTTTCTCATTTTCCATGTTGTTCCTCTTGACCTAGGACCTAGGAGGATGAGCACCCAAGGCCTTCTGAGGATTTGGAGCCCAGATGAAATATTGAAAGAAGTGAAGCTTGAAGAGGGCACTTCTCCTAGAATGATGGTTCTCAACAGGAGAAATTTTCCTACTATGGAACATTTGGCAAAGTCCAAAGACAGCTTTGACTGTCAGGACTTAGGGAGTGCTAGACCACTAGCCCTTGTTGAGTAAGGCCAGAAATGCTGCAAAGTATCCCTTCGGCACACAGCACAAGACACCTGTCACTAAATGTCAGTAGTGCTGAGGTTGAGAAACCTCTCATAAGATAAGAAAAAATTTTTTTCTGGACTAGGGGTGATGTGCATAGAACCAGAGGACAGGGCAGTGTACACTAGGTCCTCAGTGGGTTCTAGAGAGGGGACCCTCTGTGCTCTCTCTCAGAATAGTGCTAAACTAGCTAGGTCTGTGAGACCTGACACAAGCAGTTACTGGAAACCCAGGCAGAAGAGGCCTCCAGTGGAGTCTCACAGCATTCCTATGCTCAGCGGTGATGTGGAAGAAACATGGAAATGTCCTTTCTCTCCGTCCTGTGGCAGGAGCATGGAGAGAGCCACTGTACCTAAGCAGCAGAGGAAAGTAGGAAATGTGTTCATGTCTACAGATGCCAAGCAGATAAACGGCACTAACACCCAGAGGAGCAGCCCCGTGGTTTCATTTCTGTTCGTGTTAAAGACAACCTACAGGAAAGGGAAGCACCAAATGGCAGGAGAGACCGTATTTGCCACCCTAATAGAAAATAGGAATTGATCTGAACTACAGAAAATAAAGGTATCTCTCATGCATACCTGTGATTAAAGACTGAGATTTCACCCAATCTCACCTCATACTGTGTTGCAATGAGTTGTTAGTTAACTGAGAATGAAAGCAGTGTTAGTGGACAGGCTGCACTGATTCCCCAGTCTTGCCTGCGCGTTTTTAACTGTGCCACAGATCTTGTCCCTTCCCAGTCCCCACCATGGGTAGGGATGTTCACACCTCAGCTACAAGTATGAAGATAAAACCCCGTGCATTTCCATGACTGGTCCTTCTGTGTAGAAATTCTGCTTTCTTTGACTTTTGTAATCACCTGACTTCGTGTGACATGGTGCCACTGAGTTCTGTATTTGCAGAGTGCAGACTGAACTTTTTGTGGTTCTGATGGTGGCCTGCTCACCTCCAGATTAAGGCTGACACCAGATGTCAAAGGTCCTGGGAATCTGTAAGTCATTCTTGATTATGAGAAACTCAAATTCATTCCACAAGTTCCTGATAAATATTCTTAAGAAAGATTTTTCAGAGCTTATCACTTATTTTTAAATTTCTATCTGGAGAAGAATCCTACTTTTCTTCCACAGTATGGCTGTAGAATCCTCCCTCCAAAGTAGGTTATTCATCTATCTTTGTATAACCTTTCACTAGTAGGTTATTTTATAGACGAATGCATGTCTAAATAGTCAGGAAATTGGTGTTCAAAATGATGATGTAGCCTCCGGCTGCTCCTGTACATAGTAATCATTGTGCACACACGCACACACACACACAAATGTAGTGCCTAGAATACCCTAATTTCACTTTGTGTATTTTATTGTTATCTTGGCTATGAAGAGATGTCTGAATTCCACTATCTCTAGTTTGAAGAGAAGCTGTCACTCGATAAGGAACAACATTTCCCCAGAGGCTCTTCTTTCCATGTTCCTGGGAGGGCAAGACGCTAACTGTGGAAAATTCCAGCAGAAAATGCATAACACACATCACAGACTCTCCCCTCCCTCTCACCTCAGTCTGAAGACAGTATTTGATTAACATTTATTTCAAAATTATGTTAAAATACTTAAAAGAGCCTTGCAAAAAGAGAGAAACATTGACAGTTCCTACACATAACAAAGTTGGTCCCTTGAAATGTCACCTACTTATTCCGAAGGAGGTACTTATTGGCAACTATTAACATGAGCAGAGTATCTCTAAGGAAAGTCACATTGCATTACTGAAGAAGCCTAAGGGAAGTTACATACTTTTCTAACTACTCTGTTCTGTTGCAATATCAAAACACAGTACCAAATATCACATTTCCATAACCCAGTTACTGTTAATGATTCCTCAGAAGATTAAAGGCCATAGAACAACTGTACATGATTGTTTTAAATAATGTCAAAGTGTGATGCTTAAAATATGTATGTAATTAGAAAAAATAAATCCTGTGCCAAAGTTACCAAATCCCTGACTTGCTCCTGAAAAACCTCAAGGTAATTCATAAATTAAGAAATACTATTTTAAAGGGGACTTTTCATGTGGTTCCAACAGACTCATCATAATGACTTTAAACATTCCTTGGCATTTGATTTCTTAGTGCAGAGGAGAATGCGGCAGGAAGGATGTTCTGTCAGGCATCTTGTTCCAGGGCTCACGGTTTACTAACTGTAAATGCCAGGGTGTCTGAGGCCAGCCCCGTTGCGGCCACTCAGTCATGCTCCACAGACCACGGCTGGTCCCCGCTGATTTCCACTGTCTGGTGGTTTGCTCAGATTTCTGTGGATTTGATTTGATTTATTCTGTGGACACGAGCCTCGAGCAAGTCCAGATGAAAGGAACGGGCTGCATTGTGGTTAGTTTGGTGGAAGACAGGGCAGCAGCAGACAGCGATGGAAACCGAGGTCAGCAGGCAGGGGAGACCCACACGCATCAACACTGTCCACAGAACTCTGCAAAACCGGCACTTCTCTCTTAAAACAAAACTTGGGGGAGCCAGGCGTGGTGGCGAACACTAGGGATCCCAGCCCTCAGGTGGCCGAAGCGGGAAGATTACTGTGAGTTCGAGGCAGCCTGGCTACATAGTGAGTTCAAAGCTGGCCTGAACTACATAGCAAGACCCTGTCTTAAAACAACACAAAGCAAAACAAAACACAAAACATCAAAAAAAAAAAAAAAAAGACTCATGGATGATCCTGATAATCACAATGAAATTGACCTCCAAGTGTGAAAATACTTGTATCATAAATCATGAAATTAATTCACTCTTTTGTAGCCACTGAAGTCTCAAACACAGTGAATTTCCGTTTGGTATAGCACTGATTCCACATCTTGTGGGATGCATGTTCTGCACATTTATATGAGCCAGGAAGCTGGGAATACACAGCACTGGGTTTTGTCAGTGAAGAGCCCGTTGTCTAGTTAGAGCACTTGTGTAATACAGGTGTGAATAGGATTTCAAGGGGCTCCGGAGCAACCCCAAATTAAGCTTCACACTTGTTATTAGCACCCTGCAAACAAAGCAGGTACAGGAATGGTACCCAAGTGCTAGGTTTTGTATCTGGGTGTCCCCTCAAGGCCCTCATGTGCTCAAAAGCATGATTTTTTGGAAGGTGACTAGACCAGGGGAGCTCTCTAGCTAAATGTGCTGTTGTGGGGGCCAGCACCCGGAGGAGGTATTCATGGGAGATGGGGCCTGGAAGGGTTCACCTCCCTCCCTGGCTCCTCCTCCCACTGGCAGCCTCCTGACTGTGGACCTAAACCCCTAAAATATGCACCGCCCTGACGCAGCAGGGTCAGGTGTTGGGTCTGAAGCCTGCCGTGAGGGCTAGCTGATCAGAACCGTGAAGTGCACATGTAACTGCTGGTTGTTACTGTCACTGTGAAAACCGCTTCACTTTTCTCCTCAGTTGTTGGACAGTGATAGTATTATTCAGTGGATGCCTGCCACTTACTACATATTTTGTGCAAATAACACTTCATCCAATCCTCCCCCTAACTCTTTGAGGTAGTTACTATTTATCCTGATTTATAGATAGGAAATGATTTTCATAAACTCAATCATTTTCCCAATTTTGGCTCCAGTAATTGGAGAGCAAAAATCCAAACTTTTCTGCAGTCTTACAGTCTTCTGGGTAGAACGCACTAGGGAAAATGGGACGAAGCTGCTTTATTTTCCAGGGGCTTGACTTTTGTTCCACCCCTTGCTCTCCTTTGGAGTAAGACAGACACTGAAATAGAGACGCACTATCACCTGCAGGACACTGAAACCATTCGTGAAGTCAGTGCAGTGCACTTTTCTCACTTTTTTTTTCTTTTTCCATTTTGTTTGTAGAGAAGACAACTTTGTACAAGCCTCGGTGAATGGAGAAAAGTGTTTGAAGGTGACATCTCCCAAATTTTATGATCTGCAGAAACATTTTCATTTCCAAGTGTGTCATGTCACAGGGATAATGCAGTCATTCTAGGGCACTGAACAATCAGGAGGGGACGAGCGTATCCACGGGGCCCTGCTGCGAGCCCTGTTGAGGAGTCGGTGTGGCTCAGGCAGAACCTGCCCTCGTCTACCTTGACCAGCTGCCTGTTCTCAACACAAGCGAGGAGAGATTAAGTCAGGTTGAATGCAAGCCCCAGCGGTCTTATGAAATGAACAGTTGATTTTATTTTTATTGTTTTAATATTTAAATATTCATAGGTGCGATACATCACTTTTTAAAATACAAATAATGCATAGCTGACTGGTTGTGGAGTCATGTTCTGCTAATCTCAGCAACCTCATCTCAGTTTGGGCAGTTCAGTGACTTAGTGAGCACTTAGCTCAAAATAAAAAGTAAAAAAGCCTGCAGATGTAACTCAGTGTGAAGGCTCAGGATTGAAAAAAATGCACAGCTAAAGTTTATCATGTACCATGACTGTTCTATACAACCCTAATTATTTTATTTACTTTTTGGAGCAGCTCTGGGAGGTATTTTTACTTTGCATATGTGCACATGAGGAAACTGAGACCCAAAGGATTTAAATAAAATGTCCACAGCAACGAAGTTAGTAAAAATGAGAAGCCAAGCAGCTACATATAGATCTTGACTTTTCAAACAGTCTATTATATTGTTTCTCATTCTCTTTATAGAGAACTTGAAAAATAATTGAGAAAGGTCACCTTGAATTGCATTGCTAAAAGTAAACCATTGTCTATGTGCTAAAGCTCGGCGCACTGTAGGATGTTAAACTACCACTAAAAATTTGTGCTTTTCACTTTGTCATTCATAACTAAAATATATAAAAATTCTCTGAATATTGTGATGATTTGTTTTTGTGATATCAAATTGATTCACTTAAAAAATGCCTACGTGGTTAGTAATGGCTGCTTCTGGGTTAGGTCGTGGGATGTGTGTGGTGTGTCTGCTGTGTCTGGGTGGGGTCGTGAGGTGTGACCTTTGGCTCTGTACCTGGTCGCTGGTCTCCCTTCCTCTCCTGCTCTGCCTCCTGGCTGCCATGAAACCGAGCAGCTTCCCCCCACCAAGCCTTTGCTCGATGCTGTTCTTGTCATGGGGTTGCTGATATCCCTCGAAATTCAGAGCCAGTTGTGACCTCTCCTCCTATAAGTTATAGGTGTTCTGCATTGTGTCCCAGGAACAGGGAAGCTGACTAATACCTATGGTGCATCTTCCTTATTTATTCTATGGGTGTTTCTTTTAGATTCTAAGTTGATCATTTTTTTTTAACCACAAAAATACAATATTGACCTCTCCGTGTTACAAGTTTTTGTGCAGTTATTTAAAATTATCTTTTAGGATGTAGTGTTTGAATTATAATTCCTTTGCCATGGTCTTGGTTACTTTTCTCTCATTGCTGAGACAAAATACCAGACACCCAAAATTAAGAAAGTAAAGATTTATTTAGCTCACAGCTTGTGGAGGTTTCAGTCCATAATCAGCTGGCTCCAAGGCAGGGTGGTGTGGCACAGGGACAACACTTGCACATGGCAGAAGCAGAAAGAGCAAAAGGAGGGGAGAACAGCCTCTTCTCCTCCTTTGTACTGTAAGCAGGCTACCACCCACCAGGGCAGGTGTAGCTTCTCATGACCTCTGCGCCCTCCTCTTGCGCAGGCTCGGGATGTTTACAAAGTGAGGACCCTGACTCCCTGCTGAGTTGCTTAGTTAAACTTCCAAACTTCTCAGATTGACACAATGTATCAACCATAACAGCCATGGACAGGCTTTATTTTAAAGTTCCAACATGTTTTGATGAAAACTTTATCTAGAATATTCCCAGAGTCCCGGAGGACTTTTACTTCCTGATGTATTCTGTTTCCAGTCACTCAGAGGATGAATGAATTTCCAAACACAGCCATGTCATTGGTTTAACAAGCTAATGTAGTTTACAGTTTTTATGCTGTTTTCCCTCAGGCCTAAAGTGGAGGCTTCAGACTCTTCCATGTTCTCTGGAAGCAGAGTTTTGTAGGCTGCTCACCCAAACAACAGCAAACTCTTCCTGGATGCACCCACACCTCTCTCCTCCAGGAAGAGGATTGTTGCATTCTCTCTGCTCCTGTGTTGGTCAAACATGGGGGTAGAACCCCTTGCTTCCAGCTAGATCTTTTGCTTCCATGGCACCTCTGGTTCTAAAAAGTTGTTCTTCTTTTCTTTCTCCTAAGCCCCAAAGTTTTGCATTTCAATTCAGCCGAGTGTCCTCCCACACCCCTTGACTGAGCTTTTGATAAAGGCTTTACTTGGAATAGTTGTGTAACACATAATACTAGGCAGGAGGGAAAGAGAAAATCTTCCAAACCACAGAGTCTCGACAAGGCCTAACTTGAAAAGCATTCAAGATCTAGAGATAAATAGGACTGGACTCTTCTCATCCTACTACTGACTATAGCTCAATCTGCAGTAAGTTTACTGTGAAAAGAAGAGTTCCACATTTCAGTCGCATGCTCATTGCCAAATCCACATTGCAAATAAGAAAACTGATTAACAGAAATTAGCAAATAACGTTTAAACAAAGACCAGGAAGAACTCAGTGACCTGCAGAGGAGACCACGGGAACCTTCAGAGCACATTAATTACCGAAGTCACTGCCCACCACAGCTTCCTGTGGAGCAGAAACACTGGAATTGGCCCTAGAAGTTGGAATCTGAGGGCACAGAGTGAAGCTCAGAGTCAGCAGAGAGGAATCAGAAAATCCAGGGTCTAATAACAATTTTGACAATGACCTTTCTTGTCTGAACAGTTACCTTAACTTTTATCTCTCAGTAGCAAGAGCTAACTATGAGGACAGCGTACGAAGTATAAGGGGATTCATCTGGGTCATGTTTACCTGAGCTAGAGGGAGACATAGAAGTAAATCACAGTTTAGTTTACAGCCCTATCATCTTCATCTAGGCGAGGGAGTGGGTTTTTGGAAAAAGACAAAAATAATTGCCAAATTCTAGCACATATTATCTGAGGTGATCTCAAAATGTTGGCCAGCTGATGGAGGCATTATCTAAGGTCAAAGCCTTGTGAAAATTTTATTCCGTGGCATCACAACCATTAGATGTTTACATGTCATAAAAAGGAAACTAGAACTCATTCTGTCAACCTCTTGTTGACAGATATTTGAAACCAGAGGCAGGGGAATACAGTCTTGCAAAACACTTAATTTTTTATTTTATTTTAAAGATCGTAAACTATAACAAAACAAGACAGAACAAAGCCAATCAAGACAATGCAGTGAAACTGGTATGGAACTTCAGAGCAGTATACCGGGATAACAATAATTGGTACCATAGTGTATCTTGTTGTCTTCACAATAGTTGTCCATTCCATCAGATATAGCAAAATCAAACCAAAAACAAAACAAATAAAACCAATCAAAACAGAATATTGAATAGAGCAAAACAATTAATCAGAGCAAAACAAAACAGTGAAAACAATATTGGACTTCAAAGAGAAGATAGAAGGAAATGCCCCATATTTGGTACATCGCATACAGTCATCCTCCCAAGAGATGCTCAGACCACTGGCCCCAGGTCAGCATAATCAACCCAACAATGCAAGCATTTAGTTGCTTTATGTGCCTTAGTTGCTATCAACTCAGGCTGACCTTGGAAACCATCCAGTTGCTAACTGGATGGGTGGATGATGTTTGATTCTCAGTCCACGTGCTGGTAGGCTCACAGGGGACACTGACTTTTCTTTCCCTGACCTGCCCGTGGCTTGAGCCACTTACCAGGAAGGCTGGCTCGTTGCTTTCTTGGTTGGTGCCCCCAAAACACTTGTTAAAATTTAGGGCTAAATGTTAGGGTAACATTTCTTAGCAAAGAGAGCATCCTAGCTGAGCACAAGTGGTTGGGGATACAACAGAGAGGAGATGGGGAGTCAAAGGACAGAGAGCGAGAGCTTGGAAGACAAGATTCACTGCAACAAAAGCGCCTTGACTGGAATCAGAAACTTGACTTCGAGTAAGAAAAATGGAAGACAAAGTGGAGTAATGGAATATACTGGACTTTACAGTCAAATAGACTAAATAAAATCTATCATAAATACAATTTTGTAATGAGAGATCATAGCAGAAAATTGACTGGGAATAAAAACTGCTAGACAAAGCAGTTTTTGATAGAGGAAAGCCTTTCAAGTCTAGCATAATAATTGTTATTATGTTATTGAATAATTATTATTCTTTTTTTAAAAAAATTTTATTTAAAAAGAAAAACAAACAAACAAAGCAAACAGAATAAAGGGTAGCAACAATACAGAATTCCAAGGATAAAAGGAAAAGAAAAACAAAAAAAAAACACTAAGAAATCATTACTTGACAAAATACATACTGACATCTTGGAAATAGTTGTTCAAATTACAAAATTAAAACATGAAAAGTAGATGCAGACAGTGAGACTGTTAACAGTTCAGCTTCATGATCTAACAAATACAGCAATATGGTCATCCATCTTACACACTCAAACATACATGCAATTATATCAAAACATACATGCAATTATATCAAAATTAAACACAACAAAACAGAACAAAGTGGGTCACAA
Organism: Dolichotis patagonum; assembly: GCA_004027295.1. Classification (NCBI taxonomy): domain Eukaryota; kingdom Metazoa; phylum Chordata; class Mammalia; order Rodentia; family Caviidae; genus Dolichotis; species Dolichotis patagonum. Next base: position 445,739 of record PVJX010000042.1, read on the forward strand.
GAATTTCAAAGCTAGACAATCAGAGATATTCACTCTCTATCATATTGACTCTTGTTTTCTTCCAAATAGTTGTCTATATTGTCACATACAGGGAATTTACATGAAACAACATAGTATGGAACTGATCTGAACAGGACAAGGAAGGCGTTTCAGGTCTTCAAGACCAGACAAAAGGGAAGCCAACAATGGCTGTCATAGTGTCTCTCATTCTCTTCAAAACAGCTGTCCATACCTTCATGTGTGTTTAACTTAAAAAAAAAAAAAAAAAAAGCTAAAATCACTTTAAACAAAGAATGATAGTATTTTCTTGGATTTCACATCATGACATTATGGAATCAGCACTGGGTACTGTAGTGTCTCTTTTTCTTCAAAATAGTTGTTCATTTCAACATGCGTTATCTAGTTGGTTCTCGTAAATTGTTTATAAGCTCTACACATGCATGAGTCTCTACATGTATAACTATCCTTTCTGTATTAGAGGGAAAAAAATAAAGCAAGACAAAACAAAACAATTCCTAGAAAAGCATGAAGCAAAAAGTCATATAAAACCACAATACAAGGTGATCTACAAAGGTTACCATGAAGTCTCAGCAGTGTATAACAACATTAATAAAAATGAAGCATTGGAGATATTATAAGACTTCAAAAGCAGCATTAATCAAACCAGAGTGGGTATCTTAGTGAATCTTGTCATCTTCAGTGTAGTTGCCTATACTCTTAGATGCTATCAATCATAACAGATTTGAATGAAATCAGTCAATACAAAACAGCAATATAACAAACCAGATTCAAATAAGATCAGTCATAATAAGACAGTATAAGTTATACAGGGCTTCAGATTAAGTTGATAGGAAATTAAGGATGATTACCATAATATGTGCTCTTATTTTTGGGATAGCTGACCATGTCCTCAAGTCTAGTGTAAGTAGACAAACTGGAGCAGCATGTAATCCATCCAAGCAGAGTGATGAGAATAATGTAGATTTTAAATCTTGTTACCCCATTAACAATATCCTCTGCCTTCCTTTTTTAGATAATTCCTCCCCTTTCACTCCCATAGGGTACACTGCTTATTTTGGGTCCCACTGCCTCCCTAGATAGAGCATCTCAATGGACCCTATCTCCTGATCTACTCTGCCTGTGTTTCTCTCTATTATTATTTCAAGGCCCTCTATACTAGAGATTACAGCCAATCTTCTCTGCCTCATTTCTGCTATTCTATTTTTCTGCCATTGGTTGTCTATTTTTCTCTTCCACTCCACTGTCTGCCCCATTCACTGAGGCCTCTCTGCCACTGTTCCTGAAATGCTCATATTCTTTTTTTCTCTCTCTAAAATGTCCTTCAGTATTTTTTGTAGAGTTGGATTGGTGGTCACAAATTCTCCCAGTTCCTCTTTGTCATGGAAGCATCTTGCTTCTCCATTAATTTCTAGAGAGAATTTTGCAGGATACATCCATCTGGGCTGGAGGTTGTTCTCCTTCAGGGCTTCAATTATTTCACTCCAAGCTCTTCTTGACTTGATGGTCTGTGTTGAGAAATCTGCCATTATTTTGATGGGTTTTCTGTTATAGGTGATCAGTTTTTTTTCTCTGATGACTTTTAATATTCTGTTCTTATATTGAATTTCTGGGATCTTGATTATTATGTGTCTGGGTGTAGCTCTGTTTTGGTTGTAGGTGGCTGGAGTTCTGTATGCTTCATACGTCTGCATATCATTTCCTTTTCCTATGTTTGGGACGTTTTCCTTAATAATTTCTGTGAATAGCCTTTGTAATTCTTCTGTTTTGACTCCTGCTTCTTCATTCACATGCTTTATTCTTAAGTTATAGATCCTCTTGTCGTCCTCTAGTCTTTGTATTGTTACTGCCTGCTCCCTTGTTATTTTTAAGAGATCTTCCCTTTCATGATCACACATTACAAGCCTATGTTCAATTTTTGATAGTCTATCTTTAGTTTCTTTCAAGCAGTTTTGCCAACTTTCTATGGAGTCTTTAGTCTCCTGGTAATCTCTTTGAATCTGTTTCATGAATTCTAGGTTTGCTTTATATTCTTCATTGGATGTTTCTCTCCTTTTGTGTTCCTCCATTCTTCTGTCTGTGTCTTCTTGAGAGGTGCTTAGCCTTTCTTTTATTAATCTACTTATCTCTTGTTTAACTTGAATTGATATTTCAGTTTTGATCTCGTTTACGAGGTCCCGAAGATATCTCTTTATGTCTGCTGAATGCTGTGTTTGACGTTGCATGTTTGCTGCCCTCAATCTCTTTTGTATTTACCTCTCCTGGATCAATATTCTCACGGTTGGGGGCTAGGGACTTTTTCTTATTTCTCTCTCTCATCATGTTTTTGGTTCCTTCCATACAAGTGTATAGTGTAATTCCCAGGCCCTTTTCTTGTTGGCTAGGTTTCTTCTGGAGCACATAGACTAGGGGCTTCTGCCCTCTGCCGTCCACTATCAGAGAGTGAAGTGCAAGCAAGGGCAGTATATTCTGGCTCCTCCTCTCCAGGCCAGGCAACCTTTGTGGGCCTTCACTGCATCAGTGTGTGCCACGCTCAGGGAATTAATTGATTTGTGACAACTGAGTCCCGGGCAAGAGTGTAGCCCAGTCCAAGCAGAACCCACCAATCCGCTCCGTGAGGGGAGCAACCAACTGAAGCCACTTCCTTACAGAGCCAGGACTTTCCTGCCCAACTCCAATATGTTGTCCAGTTGGTTGTCCCTTTCCCGCAGGAGGCTCTTATTCCCATCACTTACCGTGTGTTGATGCCAGTCCCTGAGAACTGCTGGGCTCCCCAACCTCTGACCTCAGTGTGGTTGCCGTGAATTCACAGTGCCTCTGGGTGGGTTGCATGCAGGGCCGGTTCTGGGTGAGTCGCGCACAAGGTGGTTCAGCTCCACACTCCATCCCCTCAAGCCAGTTGCATCTGCATGGGTTCAGTTGCTCAAGTTGATCTCAGGCATGAATTCAGGTGGCTCAGTGAGAGTGCTGTGCTCACTGATCTTAGCTTCTCTAATGGTAGCCCCGGGACCTCATATTTGAGTAGTTTCTTTGACTTCAGTTTCTTCCTGGGTTGAGAGAATCTATCTTCCTCTGTTTGGGTCTCTCCAGGGTGTTCTATTCTGGCGTTTGAGCTGTCTCTCTCAGAGAGGCTCCCTATCTTGCTACCTATAGGTCCACCATTTTTCCCCTCTCAATAATTGTTATTCTTATGTGAAAGAGAAAAATACATCTATCTGAATAGATCTTGATGGACTACTAAAGAAGTACATGAAAAGCTATGCTACAAGAGAAAACCAAATCCATACTTTTTTCTTCCACAGGGAACAAGGTAATAAAATATTAGACTGAAGGTCCAGGTTTTGCATCATGTCATCAGGTCCCAACTTACAATTGGATTATTTTCAAGTTTGTATTTTAGTATTTGGGATGTTTCCTTCACAAGACTAATGTTCTACATGTAAAAATTATTTTATTGACTATGGAACAGCATCTACACACACACACACACACACACACACACACACACACACACACAAACTTACTTTTAATCCCAAATGTGAGGCCATACTACATGGCACACTCTACGCTATGGTGCTAGAACACAGTAATAACCCACCAGCAATGGCTATGAGCTAAATTAGTGGCTTTAAGAAATTTGCTTAATTTCTATGAACTTTATTTTACTTATTTGAAAATGGACATGATAATTATGTTATAGAGTGGTTGTAAGCATGAAGTAAGGTGATGTAGGCAAAAGTCCTTTGTACACTGAAATACGCTATAAAAGCGTCACCTATGTGCTCCAGCCCTCTAGGGTTTAGCTATGTGACTTCAGTTGTGAACTGTAAACACTTGTGTAGACCAAGTGCTGCTTCCCGTCTCCCTAGTAAGAGGAATCAAGAGACTGCAGCTGACCGACCCAGCTGCATGGGGTCATCCAGCACATCTGGACAACAGAAAGCTTCTTAACCTCCTCCCTTCCCTTTCCCAGATCTGATGATCGCTGTGCCCCAGAAAGTAGCCTGTGCCTTCTCTGACTTCTCTGTGACCCCCACATATTATTTTTGGCATACTGCCTTCCTTAGTCAGTTAACTGCCTGGACTCTATCCAGAACCCTTGAAGGCTGAGCCAGGAGGGATTGGGAAACTCAATGCTTTAGGGAGCTCTCGTCTCAAAATTCAAAGTGGGGGTAGAGAGCACCGGGAATGGAGTTCAGTGCAAAGGTCCTGGGTTCAATCACCAGTATTGAAAAAAAAATAGAAAGGAAGAAAAACTGTTCAATGATACGTAAGAAGGTCCTGTGAGGAGCCATTATGCAGGGCCTCCCCTGCAGGTGGGAGGAAGGCAATGAGGAGGGAGAGACTGGGCTTAAATTCAAACACAGCACAAGGAGGTGGGATTTTATAGCCAAAGAGTAGTCTGGAGGCCACCATGGGGAACATTACTAAGAGGAAACATCACAAGTAAGGGGGATCCTAACTGGACTCATGTTGCAGGGACGCCAGATTGGCCAGGGGAATGGGAGAGGGCAAGGACACTCATAATGCATGGGTGGTGGTCCGGCGAGGGCAAGGATTCTTTGCTTACTTCATTCAGAGAGTTCCCTGCGGGAGTGGGATTGTACAAGAATATGCACAGAGGAGTCTATGCGAAGGTTAGAGACCCTGCCCAAAGTTTGATGGAGCAAAGTATCTCTGTCACTAAGAGACCTGTTTCTCTGATTAAAGGCTAAGCTACTTAGAAGAGAAAGCCACATTTTGCATCTGAGAACCCAAAACACTCAGCATGGCCCACAGAACGGGTGCTAGGTCAATGCTAAGCAGAGGACAGCAGGCCTGTGCAGGTGAAGAGAAGGTGAAAACACACTGGCTTCCTCCCGGGATTACCCAGATTAGAGTCACAAGGACAGGCAGGAAGAGCTGAACCACAGCTGAGGAGTGGTTATGACCAGGTAAAAGCTGCAAACAGTAGCCACCCTTGAAGGTGCTTGAGGGTGGTTAACAAGGAGAGGTTCCACCTGAAGGAGCTGGGCTCAATCCTAGGGACAACAGGGGGGCAGTGTGGGAACGTGGGTCAGGAATTAAAGAAAATAAAATCTGAAGAAACCGGGAAAAGACAATGGAATTCAGAAGGAAAGTCAATCTAGGGAAAGTAGTTTGGGAGTAATTCTGTGCCTCCTATGTGCAAGGAATTAGATTTTTCACACTGCTGGGGGCGGGCTGCCCAGTTTATCTGGCCACAGGTAGCAGACAGTTGCATTTCCTGTCCTTGTTTGGAGCTGCACTAACTCAGCTAAAATCTTTCATTTCAGCTACAGTTGGGAGTAGGTTTAACGCTACGTACTGCAGCTCTATTCTGCTTCATTTTGTGGATTATAAAGTTCACAGCGTGATCCCTGATCACTGCACGAATGTAATGATTTCAGAACTATTGAGGACCTTTTAAATGACTTAATCAAGGTCATGTGGTCTACAGGGGTTGGAGCCAGAGTCTGAATGGCACTGTCACGATTCCTAAACCAGCTTCCTTAGCTCTTCTGTCATAAAGACTCCCCATAGGATGAAAACTTACTCTCTGGGTGGCTTAATTCTTCATGTTTCCCTGGAAGACAATAGGAAAGACCTATCTCTGAGTTAATACATAAGTCATCCCTTTCACAGATTGGTTAAAGTCACGCCTTGTAATTCAACTCCCAGCAGCCCCTCTGCCACTCTCCCACGATTTAACCATTGGACTCACCGCGAGGCAGCTTTCTGCACCCTCAGTGGTTTGTGGCTAATTTTGGTCAGCCATTAGGGAGGCTGAGCTGACAGGAGAACTGGTAAGTGAGGAGCTGGGTTGGTTTGGCTCCATTTCTGTCCCTTCCCATGTGAACACATCATGATTCAAAACACTGCTTACCCTTCCTACAACCGACATGGGCTGCTCACCAGTCTTGGCGAGGCTGGACACACCACCCAGGCTGAAGATGTGTGGTTTTCCATCTTCTGGAGCAGGTGTGAGAGGAAATTGGAGGAAGAAACAGGGAATTTCATTTCTGCTACACGATTACTGTCTCACTGCTTTATATAAATTATGCCATGCACTGAAGTGGTAGGAATTATAGTTGTCTTGGGAGGACGTGGTGATCTTAATTTCCTGAAAAGTTTCCAAGCTCACACTGCTTTAAGGACCAGAACAAGAATTATTTCCATTTTATCTGATTACAAGCTCTCTGCAGAGTACAGCTAAGGACAGGTGTTACCTAGAGATAAAGAATTAGAAGATTACAAGGCCTTGAATGGGTCATTTTTGATTATCAGTCACCCAGTGTGAGGGACCACTAATGCCCCAGACTCTCAGATGAGAACTTCACAGGCGTTACTGAGTTTGATCCCACAAAATAGGTGCAATCGTCTCTGATTTGCAGAGAAAGAAAAAAAAAAAGCTTAGAAAGCTGAGAAGGAATTTGCCTGGGATTGCCTACCAGGTAATCTTTCCAGATCATCTTTCAGTTGTGCCCTGGAGTACTGTTACTGACATGTGTTTTTCCCCCTACTTTGTCCTCAATTCTTTCCCCCACAAATATGTGTGTGGGTGTGTGTGAGCACATGTGTGTGAAGACATTAATGTGTGCTTGTTAAACGTCATGTACTCTTCTGAGTCCCCGGCTTAGCTTTAATTTAAGCTTCACCACAAGGCCACACACTGCTGGACAGTTACCACCCTGCGTCACGGCTCGGAGAACGAGGCTCAGGCAGCTGATGACTTGCTCGGCACCACACAGATGTCCAGGGGCTGGGCTCACTCCAGATGATGCTGACTGAGCCCCGCTGCCTCCTCTGTCCATGGAGCCCCAGAGCCAGTCCTGTCCACCCTTCTGACAAAGACATCCATGAGCTCCCACTATTCAGAAACAAATTTAAGGACATGATTGACGTGAAAGGCGCTTCGCACTTTGGCTCTAAATCCTGCTTTCACTTCTCCTTCTATCATTTCCATCCCCTCCGGAGGACTTGCCAGTCACACCCAGCTTTCCATGAATTTTCTCGAAAGGGCTCTGCTTTTTAGAATTGTGCCTCCTAGAGGGCTTTTCCCGTGAAGCGTTCTCCATTCTCTGTACACAGGGCTCTGCCTTCTTCGGGTCATGTTCATATCTATATAACATCACCTCTTTCACCGCCTTGCCCAGTACTGTAATGTTTGTCCCATTTGCCATCCAAAATGAGACTCTGGATATTGAGGTCAGAGCTGTGCTTCCTTAATGTTCTCGAAGTACCTGATGCGCCATCCAGGTTGTTGACGGTCTGTGAAGATTGCTGAAGGAGTGTGTGAGTGAGGGAAGGAAAACATGGAAGGCCTTGTTAGCTGTGAGAGGAAAAAATCATTCAGTGGTTAAATTAGCTTTCAGCGTAAATAAAAATTGCATACATTTGATGTATGTGAATTGCATCTATATAAATGCAGAATTTCCAAATTGCGCCCACGTTTGAGTCCAGACCCCAGTGGACGAGGCCCTTGGACAGGCCAGATTGTACCTGCTGACCTTCCTTGTATAGCAGCTTCCAAGGCAGCTGTTTAAAGAAGCTCTTCATGGACGTCCAGCTCACCCCTTAGCCGGCTGCAGATGGAGGTGTGTGGCCACTATGGAGGTCACCATGGAGATCAGCACAAAGGTCAGGATGAAGGAGAATGGGGCCACTCTCTTGGAGCAGATCCCTTGGTAACTTTGGGAACACAGCCTGGCTGCCTATCTAGACCGTCAAATGAAAAACAAACTTCTATCTCATGTAGTCCATAAATGTTTGGGCGTGTGTGTTAGCTATTACCCCAACCAGTATACCCTGAACACCTTCCTACCAGTAATAATCCCTGCTTTTACTTCAGGTCTCAGCTTCCTCAGGAAGACCTTTCCCGGTCCCTTAACCTAAACGGTTTCCCCTGTTACATCCTATTTTGGTAATCAACTCCTCCCTTTTACAAAACATGGTAAGAGTTATAAATCCCAACTTTGTCTCTCCCTCACTAGCTTGGAAGCTTTCTAAATGCAGTGCTAGTCCACCAGCATTAACGCACTGGTACATCATTGATTCCCAATAAATACATGTTCAGTGAGCATAGACAGCAATCGTAATGAAAGCAGGGGCGATTACTACATATTCACAGTATTACGGGAGTTTTACCAAATGTTTTATGTGCTTTATCACATAAATATAATAATCTCAACACTATGTAGCAAAGTCACTAATCGCATTACTATCTCCTTTCATAGGAAAAAGTTGGCTTAGAAAAGTATGATCACCCAACAGGGTCACACAGTCAAAGCTTGCAGGTTCAAGTCAAGGGTGCCCATGTCCTTTAGGAGTATGGTCAGCCAGCGGTCAGGTGGGCAATACCTGGACAGTTCCACAAATGAAATTCACACTGGCTGCCCCTGCAGACTCAGACTCCTGTGAGGAAGGACTGCTCTGGCAGGCAGTTCAGTGATGTCACCTCTGAACACCAGCCAGCTCTCTTATGAAAACGCAACCCTCACATTCTTCTCTCTAATTGCCACAGAGAGAAAAGCAAAAATACTGTTTATAACTTTAAAACCATCTCAAAAGTGTGTCATTGCTGGGGAGATAGCTCAGTGGCACAAGTACCTGCTTGGCAAGTGCAAAGTCCTGAGTTCAAGTCCTGGTACTCCCCCCCCCACCAAAAGTATGTTATTGATTCAAAATGAAGCATGCAGAAAAATTCCTTTGAACTCCACACAATTCCCACAACAGAAACCACAAATTTTTTCTTATTTTTGAGTCAAGGATTTGAAGTGAAACTTACTCATGCCCCAGACTACGCATGACAGTCCTCTGACTGCGAGTTTGTGGTTAAACATCTCCCTCACAACACCACACAAACTCGGCCAACAGACGAATACTTAGCAAAAAAAACCAATCTGTTTTTAATTGCAATTAAGCTTTGTGAAATAGCGGGGAAAATATTACATCAGGAGCTAAGAGCTGAGGGTCTCAGTCAGAAATGACCAATGTGGTAGACACAGCACAGGAATATTTACCTTTAGACTGCAGTTAAATGAAATGAAAGACAGCACCGGCCACAGTGTAGGTGCTTAGAGTTCCAGGAGTGAGCACATAGGACAGTGCTGATTATAGACATGCACATCCCTGCGATGCATTCTATTGGGCAGTGCTTCTCTAAACAGGGATTCTAAACTCTGCACCCAAGATAAGTTTTTTAGAGGTTGAATGCTGAGCCTTCACACTGAGATACATGCCTGTCCCCTTTTTTAAAGACAGGGTCCCAGTTTGGGTTCAAACTTTCCATCCTCCTGCCTCACCTTTCCAGAATGCTGGGATTACAGCTGTGCACAATCACATCCAGCTAGATACTTTGAAATTCTTGAACATTGCTAAGGTAACTTAAAGAGCCTCTTAAAAAAATACGGATTATATCCATTGATAGTTGCTGTATTAGAAATTAAAACTGAGGAAATATAAAATGTCAGGTCACATTCTACCAGCCATCAGATTGCTGGTCTCCTATGCAGAGCCCTGGAAGGCCCTGCCGCGAACTGGAAAGGAGAGGTGAAAGCATCTGAGTCACTGCAGGTGTCTTGGCCTCACAGGTGCTCTGCAGGTGTTCTGGGGCCCTTGGGGGTGAGAGCCATTGGTCACTAATTCTCCTGCTGTTATTTATTCCTAAATCACATGGTGCTTATTTTGTCCAAAGGTTCAGTGAAGGTTTGAGAGTTTGGCTAAGTAAAATAAAACAATCTTTTGATAAACCATCTTTATCAAAGCCAGAGTCCCTTGAGAAGGAAGGAAAGTGATGTCCTTGCTGTGAGTTTACTCCTGACTGAATTGGAAACTAAAGGACTCCAGTGCAAATACTGACCACAGGGTGAATTAGGTACACTTTAGTGATTTCTCAGACTTAACCCCAGGAGATTTTTTTCAAAACATGCATGAAAAAGTGCACTGGCTTACATTGAATGTCACAGGCAGCAACTTGATATTTATACCTAGATCTTCCTGATTTGTGTTCATCATGGTATCAGCACATTGAAAGGAGCACCCGAAGGATCTTTATGCAGCACAAATGATAAGTTTCAGAAAATATTCACATCCACAGTCTGACCCAAATGTACCAAAATCATTTCCCCCAAGCACAGTGGCACACTCCTGTGATCCCAGCCACTTACGAGGCTGAAGCAAGAAAAAGGAAAACCGGAGGCCAGCCTGGGCAGTTTATCGATATTATATCTCAAAATAAAAATTTAAAAAGGCTAAGGATGTATGTAGGTCACCTGTAGAGTGTTTGCCTACCATGCACAAGGCAGTGGGCTCAGTCCTCACTACCGAAAAAAGAAATTATTTTAGAACGTTTGGTTTTGCACTATATAGCTATGGGTTCTTTTTCTTTGTTTCTAAAACCGTGAAAGCATTCCACATTGCATGACATGATGACTTTTCAGAGTGAACACTCTTTCTGTTGACATACAGTTCTTAAAAATAGCAATCATCAAGTAGAACTGAGTCACTGATAAAGCACATCCCGTTAGTTTAACCCCAATCTGCTTTGCAAAGATATCGTTAGTAAAGATGATCCTTCTCTGGGAATTTTTAAATGTTCACTGTGGTAATGATCTATTACTTTTTGTTTTGTTTTTGGTACCAGGAATTGAACTCAGGACTTTGCACTTGCCAGACAGATGCTGTCTGGCAAGCCACATCCAGGCTATTGGTATCTATACTTCGATCTTTGTGGTACTGATCTAAGTAAAGGTTCTGCAATCTTATTACATCTGTCCTCTGTGTCACCCTCTTCTGGGTGGCGTTCTGCAAGTGCACAAGGCTTGAGACACCAGGGAAGGGTCCTCATCACAGGGCCCAGGTAAACCCACTCCGTAAACTTCACATTGTGTGACCAGGAGCTGTTTCCTCCTCTTCTTCCTAGACAATCCCAGTTCACACCTAAGCCCCCCACAGAAACGCTTTCTAGGTGAGGTGAGTGTGGGCCCTGAAAAGAAGCGATATTCGAGATTTGAGGTCACCACGCCAAACTTCTCAGCCATGGCTAGCCGGGCTGCCAGACTGACCTGTCTGCATTTTAACCCTATCTCATCTGAGTGCTTGAGCCAGGGCTGTGACTAACAGCAGTGGCATGAGAACCCTTTTCACATACAACCTGAAGAGAATGCAGTCACCGCAGGAGCATCGGGAAAGCTTAGCTTCTTCCCTGGGATAAGCCCACACTCAGAAAGAAACAGCAGTGGCGCGATCATTCCATGATCAATCTGAGCCTCACCTCGTCACTGCAGCAGTCTGTTTCAGCACTGTGTAGATTGCAGGAGCCTCAGAAACACAGAATCTGTGACTGCATCGGAACACACTGTGCCCAGCATCATCTGATGATGCAACTGTCAGGACTTGACTTTTACTTTTGCTTCTTAATTGCACCCTCTCTTTGACTAATGATCATCATCCTTTTTAGGTTAGAGTGTTCTATAATCATCCTTGCTTTAAGGCCACTGACTTTCTTTCGCAAAGATAATCGGAACAAGATCCAGTATAAATTTATTTGATCTTCTCTCCATGTGGTTCAGTCAGTGTCCCTACATGGCATCCTGCCTTCCTGAGGAGTTCCCAGGGACGGGACCTTGACAGCTTCCCCAGGTGCAGAGACAGCAAAAATGCCTGGTGCAAACTGGCTTCAGAATTACAGGCTGTTAGGGGGCAAAGGGGGACATTTATCCACCAGCTCCCAAACTGCTTGTCACTTCTGGGTGCTGTAGGGTGAGAAAAGCACCGGAGAACAAAGCCAGAGTCACAGAGGGCAGCCACAGCTAAGTTACCGCACGTGGCTGTGTGCTGCGACTCTGCTGGATCCCAGTGAACCCAGGGAACAACTCACAGCCCAGCAAAGGAAAACACAGTCACATAGATAAAGTAGCAGAACGGTCTCTGGACTGTATGGGAATGTTTTGCTTTAGTGGAAAGGGAAATATGCGTTCTTCCTGAAGTTCTCTGAGGACAGTGCAATGTATTTCAAGCAGAGCATACCTAGGGGAATAAATAAGGCAAGCGCAGAGCCAGGCAGGTTCCCCCAGCCAGCGTCTGCTCCAGTCCTCCTCTGTGCTCTACTTGACGTCTCAGCACAGTTCCTTTTGGTCCTTGTTTGCTGGACTCTGACAGTGTGACCAAGCAAAATGTGTGGTGAGCCCATCAACACAGTCCCCTGTGCTCCCATGGGTGACTCTCAGGGAGTTTTTAGGTGTTGTCCTTGCTGACTCTCCCACAGGCCACCCCGGCTGAGTGAGTGAAACAGTGCCAGCTGCCCAGTGGTCTTGAGGAAATAATACAAACCATCTTGAAACTGGAAGAAGCAGGGGTAATATACCCTGCACAGAGCCCCTTCAGTTCCTCAGTATGGCCCATGAGGAAGCTGGACAGGACATGGTGAGTGACCATGGATTACCTGGAACTGAATGAAGTGACTCCTCCATCGCATGCGACACCGCCCAATATTGCTGACTCGATGGATCATCTCACCCTGACCCTGGGCCAATACCATTATGTTGTGGGTTTAGCCAATGACTTCTTCTCCATTGCTATCACAGCGGTCAGTCAGGACGAAATTGCTTTCACCTGGCAGGGCAGGCAGAGGACCGTCCAGGTGTTGCCACAAGTTTATTTGCATAGCCCAAAATTGTGTCGTGACCTGGTGTCCTAGGACTTGGACATCAGAACCAAGCCTGGCTCTGTGGCACTGTTTCATTTTATCTGATGACATCACGTTGACTTCTGATTGCCTTGCAGAATTGGAAGCTGCTGTACGCAGTCTGAAGGATGCTTTGCTGGGGTCTGGGGTGGGCCACACATGGAAATGAGGTCCATGGACCTGGCTTGTCTGTCAAACTCTTGAGTGTTTTCTGGCCAGGTAAGATAAAAGTAACTCCTTGTGCCATAATTGATGAGATCCAGGCAACTGTAGACCCCCATAGGTATACGGGGGCCTGTTAGGCTTCTGGTGGACATTTACACTGTGCCCAGCTACCCTGCTGTGCCCTTTATACCACATGACCGGAAAGGGTACAACAGGAGACTGGAGAGATGCAGCAGGAGCTGCTTTTCAGGATTTAAAGAGAGAAGTCACACAAGCACCAGCCCTCTGGGTGCTTTGACCCCACCCTGCCATTTAGCCCGAGTGTAAGTGATGTTGGGTGTGGCTGGGACCTATGGCAGAAACCAAAGAAGCTGAAGCACCTTATTGGATTTTGGTCATAGTTACATAAGGGAGCCCAAAGTCAGCGTTTGGAACTGAGGGACACCTGGTAGCAGTGTAGGCCAGTTTACATGCCCGAGAGGGGATCCCAGAGCAGCAGACAGTGGAAGTGCAGACCGGATACCCTATAGAGGGCTGGGTCCATAATATGCACATCCTGTCCAGGAAGTGGAGTGGCCCAGTCCCAACCCTCACACGCTGGGGCTCATACTGCAGCGGCAGACCTCCTTTCCGGCTAGCCTGCAGTCAGATAACTGGCAACTCTTTTGGGGTGTGTGACATACATGGCACAGGAAACACTACAGGATGGCAGGCTACAGGTCCTGACAGGTAAACCCTCCACAGAGGGAAGAGGACCTTCTGGCTGATGCGTGCTATACTGATGGGTCTAGCCATGGCACAGCCCCACGGTGGACAGCGCTCACTGTCCAGCCTAGAATAAAAGTCCTCTGGTTTGAAATCAGAATAGACAGGTTGAACCAATGAGCAGGTTGGCAGGCAGTGTGGTTACTTGTAATGTGTGGTGTAGGTCCCCAACATGTCTTCCTAGACAACTGGGCTGTATTTTGAGGGCCAGTGTTTTGGTTACCAGCTTGGGTGGCCCAGGACTGGCAGGTAATGGGCTGACACTTGTGGGGCACTGAGACTTACGGGACTGTGCCCAAACAGAGAACCATGTAGTGAATCATGTATTGTGACGTAAGCCGTGCCTCTCACCAGGAAATGACTTAGAAGATGCCTTTCTGATGTGGCACCTTGGCCACAGCAGAAAACACAAGAAACTGGGACACATAGGACCTCATCTTATGCAAGCTGTAGTACAGTGGCAGAACCTGGACTTGACTCCTGCTGAGTTAAAGGCTGCAGTAAAGGCATGTCCCCAGAGCACCCATTTAGCCCCCTGGAAAGGAGAGTCCCCGTATGGCTTGGCATGATACCATGAGTGCCCCACCACCCACAGCAATGGCAGGTGGGTTATCTCAGGCCCCTACGTCTCTCACAGGGACATAGACAGCTTTGACTGCTGTAGACACAGCCACAAGAATAGGTTCCACCCACCCTATTCCTTCTTCTGAACAGGCCCATGCCATGAAGGCATTATGAAGGTTGACAGCTGTATACAGGATGTTGCTAGGGACAGTGCCTGACCCAGGAACCCATGTCACAGGAGCTCAGGTGCAACAAAAGCCCAGAAACAATGATACAACAGGTTCCTCACAACCAAACTGGCCTATGCGGCACCAAAGTTTGTCCAGTTGCTCAAAGACCAGCCCTGATGTGTGGGTGACAGCCCATCAGATCTGAGAGCACAACTGGTTCATCTGTGCATCCACCCCACAAAGTGAGGACCTAAGAAAATAAAAAGGGCCTTAGTCTTCCCTGTGTTAGAACCTCTACAGCCAGGAGGCCATTATCAATGGACTTGAGATTGGTCCATAGACCTCCTCAGAAGCACCCTTCGGAGCTGGGTGCCCCTCTTGGAGCCTTGGGGGGAAGGACTGAAACATGCTGTAGAAGTGCAGCCCTGGACTTCAACGTGGCCCTAAAAAGCTTCAGCGTACTCTCTACCTGATGCCAGACTCACTATTCTGAAAGGGAGTGATGTTATGCCTTCTTGGCCCATCTCAGGGGGAAAGTGAGCCTAGCCCAGACTCCCCCTTACCCCTGGTAGTTATGGGAACCAAGGTGTGGTGTTCTAAGCCATGGGACAAAATGATTACAGCCACAATCCTATTACAAGATGAACATGTGGCCTATTCCCTTCTGGAAGGGTGGGATCTCTCTAATGGTTTCTCTTTCTGCCCTGCCCTTCTGGCCAGATGAGTCACGCTGACAGTGGTGTCTCCTGGGCACACACGTTTGCCTGTGTACACCAGCAATTGCATTGCTGGGGTGTACTGAACTCCTTACCAACACAGCTGAGGGCCTTCTGTGGAGAACTACGCTGGCATCCCTGCTCAACAGAACTGACTGGCGGCAGCAAAACCGGACTGACTCTGCCTGGGATCAATGACACCAGACCATCAAGGCACTGGTCCAAAAGAGCACAACCCTCCCACAGAGACTAAGACTTGTTATGTACAATGGCTGGAAAATGGGAACTCCTGTAACATGGTTAGATGTAGCCTCACTTTGTATTCAGCAGATGAATGTGTTGGTGGGAAACCAAACTGAGGGTTGGGTACTCCTTAAACCCTGTAACTATACATTATTGTCCCACGCAAATAAGTGGTGGCACAACCAGAAGCTCATTGGTCTGGTACCCACTGATTGACTCATTGCAGAAGACTTACGGGTCTGTGGCCACACTGTGTGGCGGTACTCACCAGCACACTGAACAGGATGCTGCACCTAAGCATTTTAACATGTCAAGAGCACTATCAGATCTACCCTTACGGACACATCCCACAGTTAGGATGCTGTGTATCCTAGGTGGCACAGTACAAAATACGTGGCCTGGTGGTTACATCTGATGGCCTTGATGTAGCCAGGATAAAGGAACAGTTGATGCATTATGTCAACCTGAGAAGTTTAGTTTAGGCAACTCAGCAGGGAGCCAGGGTCCTTGCTTTGTAAACACCCTGAGCCTGTGCAAGAGGAAGGCATGGAGAGGGTGTGAGTGCTACAACCATCCTGGAGGAGGTCGTAGCCTAGTTACAATATAAGGGAGGACAAGAGGCTTGTGCTCCCCTCCTTTTGCTCTTGCTGCTTTTGCTGCCTTCAGCCACCTTCAAGTGTTGCCCTGTTCCATGCCACCCTGCCTTGGAGCTGGCTGATTATGGACTGAAACCTCCCCAAACTGTAAGCTGAATAAATTTTCCTTCCTTAACTTTGAGTGTCCAATATTTTGTCCCAGCAATGAGAGAGAAAACCAGGACAGAATTTGGTACCAGAGAAGTGGGGTCATTTCTGTGACTATAACTGACCGGATGGGAATAGTTTGTTGGAAGAATGGAAAGGCTGGAGACGTTGCCTGAAAGAAAAGTGCAGGAGCAATTTAGGTTGTTCTCTATGGGAGATTCTGGTCAAAGCTCAGAAGATCTGAAGGCTGATAGAAATCCTGTTGGTAAAGACTAGAGTCCAGAGGTTTCTTCCTGGAAGGACTGTATTGGGTGCTGGACTCCAGATGATGTACGTTATTGCTTGGCAAAAAAATTTGTCTGTATTTTTCTCATGGCCAGAGACTTTTCCTTAGATTGAGATTAAGGACAGCGGACTAATTAATGTGATAGAAGAAATTTCAAAGCAGTCTAATTTGAGGTGGTGGCATGGCTATTGTTGGGGGCTTTTAACAAAAGCCATGTTGCTAATTGAGATCAAAGAGCCCAGCAGGATTATTTCAGACATTGTGAGTTTGACCAGAAAGGAAGCTTCAGTAAGGTTATGGACTACAAAGGTAGAGCTGAGGAGAGCTCCATTCCTGAGAAGGAACAGGAGAATAGAAAAGATGGCCTGAGGGCATCACAACAAGAAGCAGGTCTCCAACCTTTGCAGCCTCAAAACTGGAAAAGTGAGAGATTTTGCTTTGAAGAGAAAGCCACACAGTATCACGTTCCAGAATGGTAGCAACATAGAAAATTTCTTCCTCAGAAATGGATTCAGAGTGCCCAGCAATCCAAGCACTCAACCACTACAGTCAAGAGAGAGAAAAGCCTCCAGCTGGCAGCAGACCTTGGCATCATCCATATGGTGTTGGTTTTAGATGCATGCAGAATGCAAGAGTTTTGGAGTAAAAAAGACTTTCATCTTGATTTCAGAAGAAAGCCTGGGAGGTCAGGCAGTGTGCCACCAAGAGGACAATGTGTGAAGATGCAAGTGTGAAGTCATAGGTGCAATAGAGACCTCAGAAGTTTGGAAAAATCAAGAATGTGGATCATCTAAGGAAACCTGCAAGGAGAGAGCACAGCAGGCCTGAGACAGAAGTGATAGGAACTGTAACAAAGAGAAGCGTGGTAGGGGTGGAACTACACAAGCCCTTCAGGGCTCACAATTTGCCACAGATCGCTTCAGACACTGGACATGGAACTGCAGGACTTAATGCTTGCCCTGCTGGGTTTTGAACTTGCTTTGGTCTCAATCCTTTGTATCCCCATTTATATCTTTTGTAATGAAAATGTTTATCTTGTGTCATTGAATATTGGGAGTGTTGAACCTTGTTTTCATTTGTACAGGGGCTTGCAGTTAAGTGTTTGCCTTACATCTCAGAGGAGACTTGGGACTTGGACTTTTCAGCAATGCTGAAACTGTTAGGACTTTGGCAGCTCTTGCAGATGGACTAAATGCCTTTTGCGCAAAGGAATGTGGATGAGTCTTTGGGGGCCAGGGGTTGAATGTTATGATTCTAATGTAATATAATGTTAATAGAGTTAATCGTGGTTCTTAAGGATTGTTAAACCTGTGTTACACTGTTCAAGTTGTGAAATGATATGAATAAGCATATCTTTGTATATGGAAACTGGTATAAAGAAATGGGTCTTGTTGCTACATCAACAAGGGGTGGATTGTTATGGTTGATACACTGTTGAGAAGTTCAGAAGCTTAACTAAGCCACTCAACAAGGAGCGAAGGTCCTTACTTTATAAACATCCTGAGCCTGTGCAAGAGGAGGGCCTGGAGATGTTGTGAGAGCTACACCAGCCCTGGGGAGTGGGAGCCTGCTTACAGTATAAGAAGGGAGAAGATGCTTGCCCTCCCTTGGGGTTGGCAGTGTTCTTACTGCTTTTTGTGTCTTATTCTGCCTCGCACTGTTGCCTTGTGCCACCCTGCCTCAGAGCCAGCTGCTATGGACTGAGCTAAATAAACCTTTCCTTTCTCAATTTTGAGTGTCATGTATTTTGTCTCAGTAATGAGAAAAAAGTAACTAAGACAGGAACTATAGACTAGCCCTGCAGGTTGAAGCCCTTGCTCAGCGTATGTACCAGGCTGTGAATACTACACAGCAGGCTTTGATATTGCTCATGGATGAGAGGTCTCAAATGAGAAAGTTGGTTTTGAAAAACTACATGGATCTCAATTTGCTGACTGCAGTGCAAGGAGGCACTTGTGACTTCTTTCATGTGGCATGTTGTGTTTTTATCTCTGACCACCAGACACAGGTACAAGAAGCCACACAGGAAAAGGATGCTGAGGTGTTCATCATCCATGGTTTGCAGCAAGACCCCCGCACCCAGTGCTGAAAATCCTCAGGGTCCACCTGGCGCCGAAGAGCCATAAGTGCGAGGTGGTAGCAGTGGGGTTGGCAGTGTTTTGTTCTTCCCTGAATTGTTGCTGTGGTCTCTATGCACAGGGGTCAGCTCTATGCACTGCTCATAAGAGATGACTATTAACTGAACTTTGAAGTGTAGGATGTGGGGGACGCTGTGACTTCAAAGCTAGGGTCTCGGGTCATCTGAGGACTTGTTATAGATCTGAACCCACCGTCTAGTGCAGGAGCAGACCTCTGTATGTTTATGTAATCTTGACTTAATTGTAGCAAACTATGCCTGCACTGATTAGTCCAGCATGGAAGAACGTAAACAGTGGTATCTTAGTTACTTTTTACTCATCACTGAGACAAAATATCTGACGCCCAAAGTTAGGAAGGAAAGAAAGGTTTATTTCTTACAGGTTGGCGGTTTCAGTCCATACTCAGCTGGCTCCAAGGTGGCATGGCATAGCCGTAGTTTATGGCAGCTGCAAACAGCAAGGCAGGAACCTGCAAGAGAGAAAGAGAGACACTTTCTTGCTGCTGTTACATCGTATCCTGGCTCCACCCTTGGGCAGGCGAAACACTCACATTACCAATCTGATAATGAACCAATCACAAATGCTAGATTTGGTTAAGTCCATAATTGCATGAGGCTTAGGGGCCACTGCCATAAACCATGACAAGTGGTAACAGCATATATGAGCAACAAACAATACAGATGCAGCTGCTCTTTCTTGCTGTTGCCTGCCTTTGAGCTGATGTCTGCCTCACATGTGCCCACATGTGTTCTCACATGCAAAGGTACTGCTGCAGGTACTGAGCCATGACATCCATGTTTTCTAGTTGGCTTCAATGATGCCTCCATGGGTTTTCTTCATAGAAGTGTCAAAGGAAACACAGCCAGGTCCCTCACAGACCCCAGATAAAGCTTCCAATGAAAGGAAGCTTTGAAAGCTACAGGAGAGTGAAAAGAGAGAATAAATAAGGGGACCCCCTTGGAAGGTAAGAGATACATGGAGGAGCAGGCTGGTGTTATAACAGGGTGAGGCAGGGCAATGAGACGATGAACTGGGCTTCCAAGTCACCTTGAATATACCACTTTTATGGCAGCTTTGTGTTCTAGACCAAGGCCTGTGACAATATACTCTGTGTTCTTTTAGGGAGTCCGCAAATGGCATGCCTTGAGTTTTGACCCTACTAAGACAAGAAACAAAATTCGATGAAATACCAAAATGCCACCCTACTGACAAGGAAGCTGATATTGGAGACTGGTTGTGCCCTTGAGAAGGTGAGCTGATCCCAGAGTTAGGCAGACTTTTTGACCTACCCAGTCACAAGCTGAGCTGAAAATATCATTCTCTGTATAGCAGCCCATCTTATGTGTATGTGGGCAGACAGCTCCTGGGAAAGGGGGTGTATTATGTTATTCAAACCCTGCTCAAAAAGGCTCATCAGATTTCACAAGTCAGCCTTCTCAGAAGCAAAAAGATCCGATGAATTTCCTGGAAACACACCTGCTTCTCCACAAGACACAGCATGAGGGGACAGAAGCAGTTTGTAGTTAAAAGACAAGCAAGTCTTTTAACTTTTAACTCAAGCATTATAGCACGAAACTCAACCTTCCCACTTCCACGTGCTCTGTACCTGATAAAGAATGACAGGGAAACAAACATTTATGAAGAAATTTTTATACCCATTTTTTACTAAATGTAGAAGTAGCACTTCAAAGATGTTAAGACACATACTGTACTGTATTTCAGTGATTCTAAGAAATGTGTCCAGCACATGCTAAAATCTCACACACTGGGATATGGTTTTCCACTGGTGGGGAACATAGAATAACTGACTAATTTTCCCCTTGTTCATGGGACATAAAATAATGACAGTGTCTTACAACTCGCACTGTCTTAGACTCAATAAATTGTGAAGAAATAACAAGACTGGAATTTTTCACTTAGAGTATGATTCCAAACTTCAGACTATTTTCTGGCAAACAATTATAGTTTTCTTAATGGATAGAAGCTGTTTCATTTATTTACTTATTTATTGTTTATTTAACTAGTATGATTTAGGTATATATAATAATCAAATTCATTATGGAGAAGTTGTACCTGTACATGATATATTTTGATTCCTCTATTTTTTTTTGTGTTCTCATTCTCTCCTTTCATACTTTCCTCTCCTTCCTACTCACAAAGCTCTGTTTTCACAGATGGGAAACAAGTTTTTACCCGAAAGATTCAAGCAATTAAGGGAATACACATTGCGTATGCTGCAAAAATTATTTCCTTCTTCCCGCATGTCACTCTATGCATTGCCATGCAGTTTTTGTGTTTAATTTGACCACATCTCTACAGAATTATGCTCTTTAAGAGCATAATTTCTTGTCATCCTGTGAACTCAGGCTGCTTAGTGATTTCTGTTGAAGTGGGCTGATTAAAAAAAAATTATAGTTACAAGCTGAAGCAATGGTAGCCAAGCATCTCTGCAGCTGTGCACTATTAAAAAAGCAAGCCAAAGCCACTCATGTTTCCTTATGTAAATTCAATCCTTAGTAGATGTGATGGGGAAAGGCCTGGGAACTTTTTTATTGCTCAAGACCACTTCATCTCGCAATTGAGAAATATGGGAAATAACTGGAGTGATATTTTGCTTAATAGTTGATTTCTCAAGCAATACTTCTTTGAAATCTCTTAAATTCAACAAATCTGCTATGTCTATTTTGTGCAAAGTGTGAGTTAGGGTAGATGTTTTAGAGAATAAGTTATGCTACCTGCCATGAATAATCTAAGGAGTCACTTCTGATGATAAACAGAAATTAGAGAGGCTCAGAGAGGTGGTCATACAAAAGGAGGAAAATCACCTATGCATAAGACAAGCTGAAAATGCCTCACAGAAGCAACAGAAAAGCTTTGAAAGCTTGGGAAAGTGTTTTCTCAAGTAGAGCTGGTACTGATATTATTGGGTGCCAAAATGGCAGCCTAGGATATTCTGAGGTACACTCCCAGAGATAATGATTTAAAATGTTTTACATACTATGTCTGAAAATCATTTAGAAGTTGACTAGCTGAAAAAAAATGTAAAGAATCATTTAAGATTTAAATAAAGTCAGAAGTCCAGATGAAAAATGGTACATGAAACACTACCTTGTCTCTACAGACACTGGCTAATTCTTTCAAATTTGACTTTAATTTTGATTGACCACATATGACACCTAGAGTAGTAGAAGATTGCTTTCCATAAGTTCATAGCCCAGGAAGCTACAGAGAACACTTTAAAGAAGAAGCAAGTGACACCCTGCCCTCAAACACATTTCATGTTAGATCATAAGTCTATGTAGTATTAAACTTGAAACTGCAAGATTTAACAAACTTTTTTTACTGGAAGTGATTTGAAGCACAATTAACTTTGAGAAAGGCCATAAGCAATGCATCAATATACTTTATTTGTGGTAAAGAATAAAACAACAATCTTGCAGAAACTTAGAATTTGTGTGTGTGTGTGTGTGTGTGTGTGTGTGTATGTTACATGTATATTTTGATAGCAATATAAATTGACAGTTTTACTATAGCAAATACCCTTTTATTTAACTGGCTTCTTTAATGTCTGACTTTGTAGTTTTCTCAGATCTTAAGAATTTCCAGTCATATTTTTCCTTTTCACCTTTTTTTCTTGCTTTGCAACAGTTTTTTAAAATTCTGTGTTGAATATTGAATTATTCCAAAGAATTTCTGTCTTCAAAATATACTTATCATGAATCAGTGTCCTTTGAGAATTTAAAGAAAGGTTTCCCAGAGAGTATGGTGGAATTTTCTCCTCAGTTATTTGAACCGTTACAAAGCACATACATGGTGTAGCCAGTGCCATTATTTACTGAAAATTACAAGCATCTTATACTAGGCCCAAAGTTTTTCTGTTCTTTCTAGACCATCTTGAACTTTCTACCCTTAGTCGCTAGGGAGTACCCATCCTGTGATCTCTTCTAAACTTGTCTCTGATCGAGGCCTGGTTTTTAATTGCTGTCCGAGCCAGTGATGTTCTCACTGATAAAGTCTCCTCCCCATTCCTGAGCAAAGCAATCCTGTGTGCAGTTGTTCAGCATATCACATGCTTACATGTCAGGCATCTCAAATACTACATGTCTGAGGAGGAAATCTAGCCCACACTCCAACACAAACCCATTTGTCTCTAGTCTTTTTTCAGTAACAGCATCACATTCATTTATTTGCTAAACTGAAAGCTGCAGTGCCAATCTTGATTCTTGATTCACTGTTTTCTTCAAACAAGCACTAAGTCTGTTAGCAACTCTAGACTCCGTCTTTAGGGTACACAGTTCTTGGACCCTCTCATACCCTCTGCAGCTCTCCTGAGTGACAGCCAATACTGTGGTCTGGCATACCTCACTTATAGACACCAAACCGGTCTGTTGGCCTCTGTTCCTGCTAGCCATCCTCCCTGAATGTTCTCTACAGTGTCTCCAAAGTTGCTTTTAAACAGTATTTTAGGACCCTGAGTGGCTGGGAAGCCGCCTGCCCTCCGTGTCACTAGCTGAAAGCCTGCGCAGCAATCTGCATCCAGTCGAGACATTGGCACCTTGCTTGGAACCCGCTAAGGCCCCATCCAGCATCTTCAATCACTGGAGGACCTTCAGGTAGGTCTCTCAGGGCCTGAGTGGGCCCCACCCAGCGATCCCAAGTGGGTGGGCCTGCCCAGCAACCCTGAGTGGCCAGCGAGCTGCCTGTGCTCTGTGTGGTGAACCAAAAGCCTGCACAGTGATCTCCCTCCAGCTGTGAAACCTCAGCACCTAGCTCGGAGCCTGGTAGGGCCCTGCCCAACATCCTCAATCACCAGAGGACCCTCAGGTAGCTCCCTTGGGGCCTGGTGAGGCCCTGCCCAGTGACCCCAGTGGTCAGCAAGCCACCTGCACTCCATGTTGCAAGCCAAAAACTTACACAGTGAGCCCCATTCAGCTGTGCAACCTTGGCACGTTGCTCAGAGCCTGATAGGGCACCACCTAGTGACCCCAAGCAGCTGTGGAGCTTTGGTGCCCCCATGCAGCATGAGCTAATGGCCTACATAGCAAACTTCAACTAGCCGTTCAGCCTTGGTATGCCTCTGAAAACACTGTAGACTCCCACCCAGCAACCTCAAGCAGCCAGAGAACTTCAGAGTACCACATGTTGTGTGCTCAAGGCCCACCCAACAAATACCCCACATTTGAGGAACCTACTTGTTCCACTAGGGACCTGGTAAGGCCTAAATAACAATCGCCACTCAACTGGGGAAACTCCCTGCAGCATGGAGAGATATTCTCAACCCAGGAAACAGCTGAGACCTTACATTTAGCTTCCTCAGGGGAGTACAGGAAAATGACAAAAAGAATGTAAAATGCAACCTCAAAACTCCAGCCCATCCCAAAAAAGCCTAGGAGACATGGACATAGAAGAAAATGTAAGCCATATACCTGAAACTTCTGAAATGATAGCAACTGAAGTAAAGAAACAAATCCAGGAAGCTGGAAAGGAACTCAGATCACAAATAATTGCCCAGGTAAAAGAAGAAATGATAAATATAGTAAAAGAAATGCTGAACACACCTAAAGAAGACATAGTTTAAAAAATTGAGGAGCACTGCAAAAAAAATGGGAACTTTGAATGAGCAATATAAGAAAGAAACAGAATGCATGAAACAGATTCAAAGAGATATCCAGGAAATCAACAATTCCATCAAAAGTTGGCAAAACTGCCTCAGTGAAAGTGAAGATAGACTTTCAGACCTTGAAAACAAGATTGCAGCTAGTGAACAGGAAAGGAAATAACTTTTTTCTTTTTTTTTTTTTTTGGTACCGGGGATCAAACTCACGACCTCACGCCTGCCAGGCAGGCGCTTAAGCCACTGACCTAAATCCCCGGCCCAGGAAATAACTTTTAAAAATAACAAGGAATCAGGAAATAACAATTCAACAGTTGCAAGATGATGCAAAGAAAAACAACATAAGATTGATAGGTGTAAACAAAAATGTGAAGGTGACAACACAAATGATACCAAAAGACTATTTACGGAAGTAATAGCCAAAAATTTCCCAAACTTTGGAAAAAAAGCTGACATACCCATAAGTGAAGCATACAGAACTCCAAATAGCCATAACCAAAATAAAAGTACACACAGACATATAATAATCAACATCTCAGAAATTCAGCACAAGAACAGAATATGAAAAGCTCTTAAGAGAGAAGAAACAGATCACCTACAAAGGAAAACCCATGAGAATCACAGCAGACTTCTCAACACAAACAATAAAGTCAAGAAGAGCACAAAACGAAGTATTTCAAATCCTAAAGGAAAATGACTTCCAACCCAGACTGATGTACTCTGCAAAACTGTCCTTCAAAATTGACAGAGAAATAAGATACATCCATGACAAAGAACCGCTGAAGAACTTCATGATCACCAAACTAACCATGCAAAGAATACTGAAAGATATTCTAGATAGACACAAAAATAACTACAACTTCGATAACACCAACAGAAAAAAGCCCTGAGCAGGACAAACAAACAGCCAGGAAAGATAAAGAACCTACAGCAGAAAGAAAACACAACAAAAATAAACCAATATATATCAGTTATAACCATTAATGTAAGTGGCCTCAATTCACCAATTAAAAGAGACAGACTGGCAGAATGGATAAAGAAACAACATCTAAACATATGCTGTCTAGAAGAAACCCATCTAACCAAAAAGGAAATTCATAGACTGAAAGTCGAAGGATGGAAAACAATACTTCATGCAACAGGACACAAAAAGACAGATCAAGTAGACAGAAAATCAGCAAAGAAATAACAGAACTGAATCACACTTGTAAATGAATGGGTTTAGTGGATGTGTACAGAGTGTTCCACCCAATAAGATTGAAATATACATTCTTCTCAGCTGCACATGGGGCATTCTCTAAAACAGAACATATATTAGCCCACAGAACATGCATAAGTAAATGTAAAAGAATCAAAATTATCCCATGCATGGTTATAGTGCCATGAAGCTAGAAATTAATGACAAAAGAAACTGCAAAAACTCCACAAACACATGGAAATTAAATAATACACTCCTGAGTAGTCAGCGGGTCACCAAGGAAATTAAAGAAGAAATTAAACAATATCTACCAGCAAATGAGAATACAAATACAACCTACTGGAACCTATGGGATGCAATGAAGGCAGTCCTCAGAAGAAAATTTATTGCAGTGAATCTCCACGTTAGGAAAACAGAACACACAAAAAAAAACCTGATGCTACACCTCAAACATCTAGAAAAAGAAGAGCAAGTCACACCCAAAGCCAAAAGAAGGGAGGAAATTATAAAGATCAGAGCAGAAATTAATGCAATAGATATGAAGAAAATAATACAAAGAATTAAAAAATCAAAGAGTCAGTTCTTTAAAAGAATAAATCAAAATTGATGAGCCCCTAGCCACCCTTATTTTAAAAAGGAAATAAAAATTTCAAATTCATACAATAGGGAATGAAAAGGGCAAAAGAACTACAGACCTCATGGAAATACAGAAGATCATCAATACCTATTTAGAAAACCTCTACTATCATAGGTTTGATAACACACAAGAAATGGACAGATTCTTAGAAACATATGAATTACCAAAGTTGGATCAAGAGGATGTAAAACTGTTGAATAACCCAATTTCAGTGAATGAAATTTAAAATGTAATTAAAACCTTACTAACAAAGAAGATGGATTCACTGTGGAATTCTACAAGAAATTCAAGGAAGACTTAATGCCAACACTCCTCAAACTCTTCAATGAAATTGAAAGGCAAGCAATTCTCCCTAACTCATTTTTGGAAGCAACCAATACTCTAATACCAAAAACCAGAGAAAGACCCACCCAAAAAAGAGAATTACAGACCAATGTCCCTAATGAACATAGATACAAAAATTCAAAAAAAAAAATACTGGCAAACAATGCAGAAAATAATCAAGAAGATTATACACCATGACCAAGTGGGGTTTATCCCAGGAATGTAGGGATGGTTCAACATATACAAATCAGTAAATATAACTCACCGTATCAATAGAGTCAAAGATAAGAATGACATGATCATTTAAATAGATGCAGAAAAAACTTTTGATAAGGTCCAACACTCATCCATGATAAGAACCCTACAGAAAATTAGAATAGATCTTTACCTCAATCTGATAAAAGCCATCTATGACAAACCAACAGCCAGAATCATTAAATGGTCAAAAACTGAAAGCTTTTACTTTAAAACTAGGAACAAGACAAAGATGTCCATTATCACCACTCCTATTCAATATAGGAGCTGGAAATATTAACCTGAGCAATTGGATAAGAGAGAGAAATAAAAGGAGTAAGGATAGCAAAAGAAAAAGTTAAATTATTAATTGCAGATGACATAATACTCCACATAGAAGGCCACCAAAACTCCGCTGAAAGGTTTCTAAGTATAATAACCAAATTCAGTAATGTAGCTGGATAAAAAGTCAGCACTCAAAAACCAATAGCATTGCTATAGACAAACAACAAATTCACTGAGAGAGAAATAAGAGAAGCCACACCCTTTACAATAGCATCCAAAAAATTAAATACTTAGGAATAAATCTAACAAAAGAAGTAAAAGATCTATTCAGTGAAAATTACAAAACTGTGAAAAAAAGAAATTGAAGGGAATCTCAGAAAATAGAAAGACAACCCTTGTTCATGGATAGAAAAAACAAACATTGTGAAAATGGCCATTCTCTCAAAATTGTTATACAGATTTAATGAAATTCCAATAAAAATAGCATTATCATACCTCACAGATCTAGAGAAGTCATCCTTAAAATTCATCTGGAACCAGAAGAGACCTAGAATAGCAAAGGCAATTCTGGGCAATAAAGGCAAGGCAGGAGGCATCACAATTCCTGACTTGAAGTTATACTACAAAGCTACTGTAATAACATCAGCATGGTACCGGAATGAAAACAGACCTGAAAATCAATGGAATAGATTAGACGATGTAACTACAACTACCAACACACTCAGCCAAACTTATCTTTGACAAAGGGGCCAAACATGTTCACTGGAAGAAAGATAGTCTCTTTAATAAGGGATGCTGGAAAAACTGGCTCTCCATATTCCAAAAACTAAGACTAGACCTGTGCTTATCACCATGCACTAAAGTCCAACTGGATCAAAAATTTCAATATTAAAACAGAAACACTAAATATGCTAGAAGACAAAGTAGGTAGAAATCTTGAAGACATAGGAGTAGGCAGAAAATACATGAACAAAAGTCAAACTGCACAGGAAATATTTCCCAGAATCAACAACTGGAATCTCACCTTATTAAAAAGTTTTTGCATGTCAAAAGAATTCTCCAACAGAGTGAAAAGGAAACCCATGAATTTTGAAAAAATCTTAGTCAACTGTCTCTCAGACAAAGGACTTCTGTCTAGAACATATAAAGAATTAAAAACAAAAATCATACCCCCGAAATTCAAAGACCCAATCCAAAAATGGGCATTTGAGATGAATATACACTTCTCAGATGAAGAAATACAAATGGCAAATAAATACATGAAAAAATGTTCAGCATCACTGGTCATTCACTGGAAATCACTGGAAATGCAAATTGAAACCATACTGAGATTACATCTCATTCCAGAAAGAATGGCTAAGATCAACCCAACAAATGCTGGAAAGGCTGTGGGTAAAAGGAACTCTTCTGCATTGTTGGTGGGAGTGTAGACTAGTGCAACTACTGTGGAGGTCAGTCTGGAGATTCCTCAAAAAGCTGAGATTGGAAGTCCCATTTGACCCAGCTATTCCACTTCTGGGCATATTCCCAGAACTGAAAACATCATACAACAGTGATATATGTGCATCCATTTTTATAGCAGCACAATTTGTAATAGCCAGATCTTAGAAACAACCTAAGTGCCCATCAACTGAGGAATGGATCAAAAAAAGGTGTGGCACGGTGGAATACTACTTAGCTAGAAAGAAGGATCACGCTGAGGCTTTTATAGGTAAATGGATGCAACTTGAGACCATATTCATAAGTGAAATAAATCAAACTCTCATGTTTAAACACCATATTGTCTCCTTAATGTAAGAAACTGTAAGAGTAAACAAGACACAAAATCCTCAATAAATATTGTGAAAGGGTAAGACTCTGTTCAAAGGAGACAAATAACTCAGGGAAAAGGAGGAAAAAAAGAAGGGAAAAGAAAAAGATACAAATTTGTATATGCAAACTTAAGATAGCTGCTAATTCTATTAGTTCTTGGAACAAAACAGTTAACTTTCATAGGAATGGATTGATTTTGCATGTTAGTGTCTATTGATCTGAGGAACTCTTTTGAAGATTACTATGCAAAATGACAACCTTAATTATGTTTCTACTGCCTTGTTTTGAAAGCCTATATTGTCATTGTTTTGGGTTCTTTGCTATTGTTATTTATTTGTCTTTTTTGTTGCTTGTTTTTCTAGTAATCCGTCTTGTTTTGTTTTGTTTTGTTTTGTTTTTTCTTCTAGCAGAAAGAATAGATGTACATATAGAGGCTTACACATGCCTAAAACTTCTCCTAAAGAGTTTACAAGAAGTGATTGTATTATGTGTGATGGTATGAACAGCTACTTTGAAGAAAGCGAGACATTATGGTAGCCATTCCGGATTCCCTGTCATCTTATTGTGAAGTCCAGTAACGCTCTTATTCTTTGTTTAGATTGGTTTTAGTTTGTTTTGTATTATTTAATTTCAATATATATGAAGGTTTGGACAGCTAGTTTGAAGAGAACAAGAGACATTACGGTAGCCATTGTTGACTCTCCTATGTTTGGTTTTGAGGGCCTGTAATGCTTTCGTTCTTCTGTTTATGCTACTTTGTTTTGTTTGAATTCATTGTGTGTGAAGAAATGGACAACTATTTCGAAGAAAACAAGAGACATTATGGTAGCCACTGTTGATCTCCTGTTGTCTTGCTTTGAAATCCTGTGTCACTTGCATTGTTCTGTTCTGATCTGCTTTATTCTGTTTTGTTATGTTTGATTTTACTCTCTTTAAAATTAAAAACATTAACAGAGAAGTATTTTAGACATAGAGCCTGGCCCTTCCCATCATGGCAACTGGAATCCAGGTGAAAGGCAGCATGGGAAGAGTATGGGGGTAGATGATTCAGCCTCCACCTTACTTTTGTGGACTCGTCTCCCAAATTCTTCCTGCTCCCAGCTTTTTTCCACTGGTTCCATCCCCTATGGCTTCTTAGTACCAGAAGGAAAGATCTGATGGGAGATTCCTTCGTTCTGATGAAACATAAAGATGATTTGTACTATTATATTTTTAACTGTTAAAATGCATGAGAAGAGATAATAAAAAGACAGCAGTCCTTGTTAATATGACAGGATATGGGTTCTTCTCTTTTCATCTATTTTGTAAAGTATATTGAGATGTGAGTAGGTTGCTATATGGTATATTTCTTGTATAAGTATATATAAAGAGTTCTCATACAACATATTTATGTACGTTCTTGTATATTTAATATAATGTTTACTGAGTATATATTCCCTCACAAACACATCTATATCTGTGTTTAAAGTTTGAACATGTCTTTATTGTTTTCAGGAGGTGACATTACCATAATATATAGATGGTCTCTGATGTCCGATGGTCCATCTTATGATTTTTCAACTTTATGATGGAGTGAATATATACAAATTTATCAGAAACAATTTTGATTTTTCTCTTTTCTTGGACTAGTGATCCGTGGAACGAGATTCTTGTGACGTTGCACGGCAGCAGCGAACCACAGGCCAGCCACGTGACCACATCCACAGTGGATGCTCTGCGGAGCACGGGTGTGGGGCTGTGTGTTCTGCAGCACAGCTGTGTTAAATGCGTTTTAACTTCAGATGGGTTTACCTGGACACAGTACATCAAAGCACAATCTGCATTTCAGCTGAGTTGAGAACACCTACTCCCTGGAAAGGGACATCTGCAAAGCAGGAGGACAGGAGCTGTCCCACATCTCTCTCCTGAAACAAGAATGTGGCAACCATTGTGAGTAAAAGTGCCTTCACCAGAACTTTGGAACCCAAGGAGCAGGTCATGAGGTCTGGAATCCACGACCAAGGGCCCACGCCCTGTGCCATGCTTCCCGGCAGTGGCACAAGCCACAGACCCAGCATCACCTTGTCTGCTCATGGAACTGGCCACTGCCTCTTTGGTTTTGGTTCTGCTGCCAGAACCCACCAGGCACACACTGCAGTCACACCACAGCCCCAGGCTCTCTCAGCTGTGATCTGAAGACGCCATGCCCACTCAGCGAGTCAGGGAAGCGTTCCCTCTCTGCACCTTCAGAGGCTGATCTGAGGGCCTTGGTCCTCAGGGGCCCTGAAACTCAGCTGTGGTCCTCTCAGCTGCACTGAGGGCAACCCTGAAATTCCATGACTCCAGAAGGAGACAAACCAGTGCACGGTCCCAGAGCAGACTTGAGATGCAGTTTTGGCTGTGGAC
This sequence comes from Dolichotis patagonum, assembly GCA_004027295.1. Lineage (NCBI taxonomy): Eukaryota > Metazoa > Chordata > Mammalia > Rodentia > Caviidae > Dolichotis > Dolichotis patagonum. The sequence continues at coordinate 476,721 of PVJX010000042.1, forward strand.
CTAGAGGGCTATTATCTTTGTTTATAACTCCTCTCCCTGCAGTCCAGGGCCAGTCCTGCCTGCCACGGACTCACCCAGTGATCCCAGAGATGCCCTCTCGGGAACTGGGGACTATGCTTGTCCTCATACCTGGTAATAGATGTGCAGACCAAACTATCAACAAATCCAGTAGACATTTTTCCAGAGAAGATGTACAAGTGGCCAACAGGTGTGCCAGTATATCCAATATTACTAATCACCCTAGAAGCAGTTAAAATCATAATGAGATGTCATCTCACACCTGTTAAAGTGGCTATAACATATGAAAATTAACCAGTTGACAGGGATGAGACGGGAAGAGGCCAGCATATACCACTGGAAGGCAGGGAAATTGAGGCGGCTCTATGGAAACCAGGATGGAGGTTCCTCAAACATTTAAAAATAGAATTCCTACATGACTCAGCAACCTTGCCTTAGGGTACAAAAAATAAAATTCATATCTCAGAAAAGCAGCATCTCATGCTCACCGCAGCATTGTTCACAAAGCTAAATACAGAGACAGGTAAATGTTCGCCTGTGAGTGGACAAAGGGTGTTTATATGTGCAGTGGAATATTATTTTTTAAAAAGCAAAACAGAAAAAAGGGTAAAATATACAGAATTTCAAAAAAAATTAGGGAATTAACACTAGTTAACATATTGCATACTGTTGTCTTAGAAGTTGTTCAGGTTACAAAATCTAGGCACCAAAGTCATCAGTCAAACAGTGACAACACTAACTTTTCTTTTCAATGACCCAACAGATATCAGCAGTATACTTACATACATACATATACATACATATACATACATACATGCATATGTGGAATATTACTAAGCTATAAAAAGGATACTCCTGAAGCTTTTATAGGTAGCTGGAATATTCTGCAGCTACAAAAAAGAAAGTCTTGGCACTTGGGACAGCACAGAGAGACTCTCAGGACACTGAGCTAACTGAAATAAGCAGGTGCTGAGTGGCCTCATTTACATGTGCCATCTGAGAACGTCAAACTTGTAACTTTGGCAAAAAGGTGGCACCTAGGGGCTGGGGGTGAAGGATGGGGATGGGGACATAAATGAGTTCTGGGGATCTAGTGGCACAGTGACTGTACTTAATAACTTTGTCTTATTTACTTGAGACACTAAGAGAGTTGTTCTTCACTGACCACCCATCCCACCCCCCACACTCACAAGGGGAAACCACGGCAGTGATGGATTTATTAATGATTTGATTGTGCAGTCACTATACAATATACATACTCCAACCATCCCATTACACTCTTGATTATATACGAGTTTTGCCAATTATTCCTCAGTAAAGGTAAAAATAAAACATGATCTACTTCAAAACATTTCCAAATTTAAAAGATCTTTTAAAGATAGGTTCATTATCCTTAGATGTGATTTAAACGATCCACTCATTAAGAAGCTTATATTCTAATAATTCTAATTTAGACTGTATATTTCGGAGGAGGCTGGAGAGTGGGAGAGGGCGTCCTTAGGCAGAATCCCCAAACATTCCTGTTTTACAGTTTTAAAGAGGACAAAATCTACAAAAAGTAAAAACCAAAAACAAGAACCAAAACACTATGATGAGCTGCCCGAGTCAGCAGGTTTGGTGTGGCTCTGGCGGGAGGGGGGCACCAGCTTGTTCCCCATCACCGCCGGAACCTGCCAACCAACACAGAAGTGACAAAGCTGGTGAGATAGACAGGAACCGGAGATGTCCAGGAAACATAAATGCTAAACGCAAGAGTAAAAAGATGGCAATGAAGAGCAGTATCACTGTGTAAATCACTACAGCAAAATTAACCATTCCGATGGCTTGGTGAAAACCTACTGTGTGCCTGGCGCCCATGCTAGGACCTCGCAGGAGACCCAGCATGGAGCATCCTGGGGGGGGGGAGTTTGCTGCTTTTCTTCTAGTTTTACAGAGCAAGACACTGAGGCTTGGCGAATTTAAGTCAAGCTCCCAGGTTACATCAGTACTGTGTCCTAAGCTCATGCCCTAACCCAGGCCCTCTAAGATCAGGCTCTCAGGATGTTCACAAGCAGGCAGCTGTTTAAAGCCAAGCCTTCCGCTCCTCCTGAAGGCCATGGTTACATGGTGCTACATTCAGATTCAGCAAAGTTATTTATTTAGCTTTCATCTTGTTTCTTAAAAGAGAGGTCCATAGCATTACACTTAGAGTGCAAAAGAAAATTGCGTTCTTTATCTTCTTCATCTACTCTTTCAACAACTATCAAATGGGAATTCTGAATTCTCACGCATGTGATTGCTGGATGTGTCATTCCCTGTGAGGTTATTGCACATTTGGGAAGCTGTGCTTCATTATTTTTATATAAGGAGAGCCATGACAGATCGATTACTCCCATGAGACATTTATTTTATTTTATTTTTTTAATTTTTTATTTAAAGAGGAGAAGAAAGAAAAAAACCAAACAAAACAGAAAGAGGGTAGCAACAATACAGAATTCCAAAGGGGAAAGAAAAAAAAATTAAAAAAAGACCAACAACCACAACAAACAAAAATGAAAACAAAAACACTTAGAAATCGCCACTTGATAAATTACATACTGTCATCATTGGAAATAGTTGTTCAAGTTACAAAGTTAAAACATACAAAGTACACATTCAAACAATGAGACTGTTAATGGTTCTGCTCAACATTCTAACAAAAACAGTAATATGGACATCTATCTTACACACTTAAGCACACATGCAGTTATATCCTTTAGAGCACTTTCTTTTCCTCTCTTTTTTACAGTAGCAATTACACATTTTGGGTTTCATTACTCCTACAGTTCTTATTACTTTTTACACTAGAGACACAATGTGACATTTATAAATATGATTCTTATTTATTTCACTAATGAGGATAGTCTCAAATCGTCTCCATTTCCCTATGAAGGCCTCAAGATCATTATTTTTATAGCTGAGTAATATTCCATTGTATAAAAATACCACATTTTTTTCATCCACTCTGCAGTTGGTGGGCATCTGGGTTGTTTCCAAGATTTAGCTATTACAAATTGTGCTGCTATGAACATGGGTGTACATATATCACTGTGATATGAACTTTTCAGTTCCTCTGGGAAAATACCCAGGAGGGGAATAGCTGGGTTGAATGCAGCGTCCAGTCCTAGTCTTCTGAGAATTCTCCATACTGATTTCCATAGTGGCTGTACCAGTCTACACTCCCACCAACAGTGGAGCAGTGTTCCTTTTTCCCCACAGCCTCACCAACATTTGTTATCAGTTGATTTCTTGATGGCAGCTATTCTTTCCAGTGTGAGATGATATCTCAATGTTGTTTTAATTTGCATTTCTCGAGTAACCAGTGATGGTGAACATTTCTTCATGTATTTGTTTACCCCATGAGACATTTTTGGTACTGTTGTAGTCAGGGAGTATGAGGAGAACAATTAAAATCGGGACATGCAATTTATAACATTGTTTTATGATGGTCACCCGGAGATAACACAAGAAAATGCAGAAATCTATCCACAACACCAAAGACATAGAATATTCATCCAAGGGCCTGAATCCCACAGCAATGTCCTGTGTGAGTCCAGATGAAGATCCAGAGCTCATGACATGCCTCCCATGAGTCCAACTGGAGGTCTAGAGCCCACAAGAAGGACTCATGCCAGTCTCTTTTACAGATCCGTGCTGGGAAGACCCAAAGGTCAGTGGTGGAAACTAGGAAGTCTATGCCATCAGGGTGAAGGAGCTGAGCTGATAGGCTGAGGGTTCTACATGGGAGCCAAGAAGTCATGCTCAAAACAAAGACCAGGGCTGTCCTGAAAGCACCACAGCCACCCTCAGTGACATGGAGGCCCTGAGTTTCTCCGACGATAACAACAGTGGAGTACACGCCAGGAAGCCAGTGTGAGGAGTTCATTCTGGAGACCAAGCAGCACACATCTTCCCCTCTGGAGCCAGGAAGCAATGCTCAATGTGAGGACCAGAGCTTCTCCAGGAGAACCAATGGCTCAAACAGCAACTCGTAAGAGAACCCCGTAATGCCTCAATGCTTCAACATCTCCCTTCTTCTCCACGTCTCTATTTATGCTGGCAACTTTCCTCAGGTGGAACATCTACACTCAGCACCATGGTGATTTAATTCTGCTGGGGTTAAGTTGACCACCAGTTTTTAATCTATAACAGGTACAGTCAGTAGTGGAAATGTAAAACTTTGATAGAAACCACAACCCCAATAATGATCTGCATTGGTAGTGTTAGTTGATATGGTCTATAAGAAATAAATTTTAAGAATCATATCCAAAATCATAGGATACTGTGGCCTGTGAATACTACCCTTGTTTTTATGGTGGTTTTTATGGTGGTTTTATGCACACATATTTGATAAGAACCAGCTTTCATTTGAGATTTTAAAGCTTTTTATAAAAATATGATTGGACACCTACTGTTGGGAACTTCTGAGAAGATGTAATGAATGAATCATTTTGAACAGTTAAAAATCAAAAGAAAGCAGTGTGGGCAATAATACACATTACTTTTCAGGAACACAGTACTGCTTACTTTTTGGTTGCTGGCACCAGATAGCTGACACCCCCAGCTTGAAGGGAGAGACACTTGTTTGGCTCATAGCGTTCCAGGGTTCAGTCCATGGCCTACCGGCTCCACATCAGACACGGGATAGTGAAAGCGCTGGAAGAGCCAAGCTGCTCAGCCGAAAGGAGCTGAGAACAAAAGCACAGAGGAGAATGCCAGGGAGAGAGAGACCCTCCAGACACAGCCCTAGCTAGGCTCCTTCGAGGGCCACCTCCTGACAGCATGCCCGGCTACCAGCATCCATGGGTTAATCTGCTAATCAGTACAGGGCCCCATGGTCCAGCTGCCTCCCTAGCAGCCTCTTAATCCAGTCTAGTTCACAATTAAGATTAAGTGGCACAAGCACTAAGGAAGATGTGGTTTGGTGAGAGGGATTAACAAATGGGTCAGCACCCTGAGAGTCACAGCTAGGTAACCATGCCCAGCCAGACACAAGGAACGCTGGACAGGAGTTCAGGTCCACACAGGGTGTGAGAGAGAGCTGAAAAGGATGCCCAGGCTAGAGTGTAGGCTCTAAGCAGCATGCTCTCTGTCTGCAGATGGTTCCTAAGAGGGAGGAAAAAGAGCTGTGTTCAATGTGCCTGACTCATCGTCATTAAATAAAATAAATGCCCTAAGCAGAAGAAAAGAATTTACCTCTATTTAGAGACAGAATTGTTTCCTATGTGCATAAACTTTAAACTTGTTTTGAAAATCTTAAGCCCAAACCAGCATCATGCCTAATGGCAAACCATGAAAGAGTTTCATTAAAGTGACAAATAAAATGCTAAGAATGCTTGATGTCATTAATTTCACGACATTGCTCTGGAGTATTACCAATTTTATGTGAGAAAAGAAACAAGCCATAAAAACGCCAAAACTACAACTTGTTATGAGTTGCAGATGTCATGACTACATAACCAGCTGACTCAATTTCCAATAGAGGGAAAAGAGCTAAACTTCGCTCACAGAGAATACGGATTCAAGTTGTAAAGATTTGTCGGTCCTCAGCTTGGCAAAGGTCAGGAAGCTTATCGGGTGGCCCCGCCACAAGAGTGCTGGGAAAAAGGCATTTCATAGCTTAACAGGAGGTTGAGCTAGTACATGTTCTTTGGAAATGTTTGGCAATATTTACCAAAATTTAGAATTCACATATTCTGGCTCAAAAACTCCTATTCTATTTAGTCTACAGATGGACTTGCACATACACAGGTAAATAAGTGAATACATAAACATGAACCAAAACAGTAATTTAGAAAAAATTTAGAAACACTCAAGGGTCTTCAGAACAAAGTAGGCAATGTTGATCTGTAATAAAATATTCTGCCCCAGCCCCCTTGGCCCACAAAAATAAATAATATAAATGCTAAATCCTAAATATGCTAAAGTGGAACAGTGTTCCCACCTGTGTATTAAAATTTGCGTGTGCATATATCTCTGTAAATATAAACTGACTGAAAGTGGTGGAAGTCATTATTCCTAAGCATGAAAACAAGATAGCTGAAGAGTTTAGGGGTAAGAGGAAAAATTTAACTGTACAAGCCCTCACACTGTTTGTTTTGTTTTGTTTTGTTTTGTTTTTTGAGACAGGGTCTTCCTATGTAGTTCAGCCTTGGACTCAGTATTAGCCCAGGCTGGCCTCAAACTGATGGCAATCTTCCTGCCTTAGCCTCCTGAGTACTGGGATTATAAACATGTGGCAGCATGCCCAGTTAATTTTTACCATGAAGATATATTTTTTTTCTCAGTAAACGTAATACTGGTGTCTATTTGGTAGTGAAAATTGGCCCTTTAATAAGAAATAAGAAAATCAATAAAATGACATGCCTGGAGCACAGGTCTTTTTTGCCCAGATGGCCTGGAGATTATCCAGTTGGGATGATTCCAAGATGACTTCTTTAAAGGAGAAACAGCCCATGTGTTCTTAATGTTCTTAGATTTGCCTCAACAGAGCATTTTCGTAAAGGATCCGTGTTTCAGTTCATCCAGCCGCTGTGAAATGTGTTCCAAGAACTGTACCACTCATAAACAGCACAAATTCATTTCTGATAGCCTGGAGGCCAGTGGGTCCAAGATCAAGGATGGGAGACCCAGCGCCAGAAGAGGGTCAGCTCTTGGCTTCACAGATGTCACCTGCACAGTGGATGGGACAGTGCATCTCTCCGCACCTCTTTTAGATGATCATTGATCCCACCCGTGAAGCGCTGGACTCACAACAGAATCACACGCCAAGGCCTTACCTTCTGCCGCCATCACCTTGGCATGACTTTTGGAGAGACCGGCTATTCTGAGCATAGCAACCTGTCCCATAGCTGAGGGGTCCATCAGAGATCCTCATCACGGAGAATGATCGATGAGGTTTGCTCTTTAGTACAGTCCCACTGAAGAGGGAGACTGACAGACAGGGACAGGCTGGAGTCAGAGATTATGCAGGTGATTATTTCAGATGACAGATGAGAGTTGATGGGTGGTGTGAAGAGGAGGACTTATCAGCTGGCTTGACGCGGGCCAGCAGGAGAGGTCAGTTTGTGATGACGCCTAGGGCCACGGCTCCAACAGCTGGGACAACTATACTGTATTAACGTGGGAAGCAGAGGGATCACGGGTGTGGAGAACATGATGCATTCGCCTCTCCTTCCTGGGCTGATATGTGCCTGGGCAGAGTTTAGAGGCAGAGTACAGGTGAAGGCGGGGGGAAATGCTTTAAGTCAGTGACGGTGAATGAGGCTCGAGGAAAGGAAAAAATCCCTGCATGCATGCGAGTTCTGGGAGAAGGTTTGGCTAAGCTAAAGCCTCGCCATGTGTCTGCCGGCACTAGCAGAAAACCAGAGGACACAGACATCAATGTGAACCAGGGTCAGGGCACCTAATTGTCAGGGAAGGAGGCTGACGCAGAATGTCTTCATCAGCCTGAGGAGTTAATTTCGGGGTCTCAGGGAGGAAACGGGCCTGACCCTAACACACAGGGCCTCTTTCTGCAGGTTTTGGGTCTTAGTGCGCAACAAAGCTTGTGTGTAACCAGCGGGAGCTGTTCCTGTGCACTGAAGAGGAAGAAAGGGGAGAAAGATCAGGATTTCTGGCTTCTTGCCGAGGCTCTGCCACTAGTTTTTGATTTTAATGTATTTGCTTGTTTAGTTTATTAGCAAATGTGGGTAGAACATAATGTTTACTGTGGAAAGTTGGTATATCACACACCTTAATTCCTTTTTTATCCCCTTTTCTTTTACTTGCTATCTACTCCACCCATCTCTTAATTCTTTTCCTTTTAAATTTTTTAATTAATCCATATTTGTGGTACATAATACGACCATTCCTGTGTGGAGTTGGTGCATGAACACAGCACATCCTAGTTCCTTTTTTCATCCATTATCCCTCTCTTTCCTCCTCATTCTCTCCCTTTTTTGACCCCTTGCCCTTGGAGAAAAATCTGTCTCCCTACTTCCTATTATCTATTCTTTTTCTTTTTCTTTGTAATTTGGGTCTCTCATGTAGGAGACACCGTGTGACACCGAGACTTGTGTCTCTGATTTATTTCACTATCTGGCTTTAAAATCTTTGACAAGTCATTTAAATGCTTTCTCTATGAAGTGATGATCTGATAAACAGGAAGCTGTTGCAATTTTGGTGGTTTATGGTGATGAGGAACAGATTGTTTAGCCTTGACAGGTGTGGGAAAGGGACCTGGAGTTGGCCGTACGTGAATCAGATGTTTAAGTGTTAAGTCAGGTAAGGGGTAAGGAGCAGGACTGGGGTCCAATATGAGCAGGGGGTATTGCATGACCAAAAGCTTTCAGCTAGGGAAAATGACTGTAAGAAATTTGATTGACTTCTAGAACCCAAATTAGTGAAGGAGATTTATTTCTTTAATCCTTTCAACCAACATTAAGTAAAGTCAATATTAACGTTGAGTTTTACAACAATAACTTGCTGCAGTCCCCGAACTGGTGAGTGGCAGGACTGGGATCTGTCTGCTCCAAACCTCACCTTGACTATTCACTTCTCCCACTTCCTAAGTTAACACACTCCGAGGGACGGCAGCATGGAAAGGTGAGCAAGGACTGCATACTTTTTTCATGTATCTGCAGTTTATATTCTGACAAAAACTGAACCTGGAGAGGAAAACCATAGTGACAAATGTAAACCGTGTGAGCCATTAGGTTTTACAGTACAGCCTTGAAGGACAACAAAAAGCAACAAAGTAAGTACCTGTAAAATTAGTCCATGCATGAACGCGTCACTAGGCCTGGTGCTTCCACCAGGTTTGAACATCCTTTCAAATATTTGTTTAAATTCTCCCTCTTCCCACTCTTGAAGTCTCTTTAGCTCCTTTTCGTATTTTCTATTTGCATCTCTCTGCTGTATCCTACATAATTGTTTCACAGCTTCCAAAACAATCCTCTTTCTCGCTTAACGGAATCTGCTGCTTAAGCCATCCTATGAGATTTCCAATTGCATAATCGTGATTTTTATTTCTAGAACTTCCCCCTCTAATTTGCTTTTTTAATTGTTATATGTTTGACATTTTCCCCCACTGTCAGCTTGGTCTCCTAGTATCCTATTAATTTCTTATGTTCACCCTTCAAGAAGTTCCATGGCTGCACAGGTGTTACGATGGAATCCTAAAGCTGTTTCAGCTCAGACCCTCATAGACCATTGGATTTTCCCCACCCAGTTGTCATGCCAAGGTAGACATGCCTCGTGCCATACTCTAAGATTCCTTAGGACACGCTTCTATTGGGGATTCTAATTTCATATGAAGATTTTTTTTAACCACTGTCTTATAAGGATCCATGACCACATTGGTGTTTTAGCATGATATGAAAATCTCAGTATGTAGGATACACTGACCTTCAGCCTTAACCATGAAATCCATGGAACTTACTTACGGAATGTTCTCTCTTATTTTCTGATTTATTCTTGGATTTTCTTGGTGGTAGTGGTGGTGGTATGTATGTGTGTGTGGTCGGGGTTCGGGGATGTTTTCTCTACATTCTGGAAAATTAGGCTATTTGTTTGAAATGATTTTTTTCATAGCTAGCATTTTTAGATGATTCATGGTTGAGCTGTTTTTAGGTTATCTTTCCCTCTGCCCTAAACCTCATGGAACCAAAGGACCATATTCATTTCCTCCACCCTCCTGTTCACAGCAAAATCGACTCTGAGTGAGTATGTATCTCAAACCAGATCAGCTAATTCCTGTCTCTTGACATTTGGAGTTTTATACTCTTAGTCTTATATTTCTGGTCCTGAGAAGTTTCTTTCATACAGCATAGAACAAAGGTAATTGCTAGTGTATAGATTCATCACATGATTATATTTTTTATATGATTTGCAGAAATAAAACTTTCTACTTACGTCAGAAAATTTAAGGGTTTGATCCATATATAACAGTGGATAAGACCATCAGAACATGGCCATAACACTGGACTTGTTAAGCACTAGTTTGTAATTTTAATAATATGAACAACACTTTGATAGATTTAAAGTAGGAAAACCCTCAGTGAGAAAAAGCACAGCCCTCGTGCTGCAGTCTTTACTTGAAATTAGAAATCAGTGTCACAGGGTACACAACCGAATTCACACACTGAGAATGATTGAAATATTAAGGAAATGGTCAGACAAACCTAATGATAGGTAATTTTTATGATCACGATTGAAGACTGTTTTGTGAGCACTACTGTGTTCATAAAACTAGTAGAAGCTACAAATATGTATGGTCAATAAGATACCTAATGATAAAACCAGTTGAGTCCCTTCTAAACATAAAGGTTATGAGTATTTTATCAGTCAAAGGTAGCAATTTCCATCTACCATCATCATCAAAATAAATATGCTAAGCTACTTTGCTACTGTTTCTACTCATCTCTGAAGAAAAAAACCACAGACTTATCATCAGATATTCCTAAGATATTGTTATAGAACTCAATAGGAAATTCTTTGATATTCCACAATTGAGACATATCTCTGCTTATGTTTTCATTTTAGTTTCTATTTTGCTTAATGCTAAATGCAGCTTCATTAGATCTGGAATCTCCTCTGATGTTTCCTAGCAGGCACATGGTAAAGAAAACCCACAGCTGGCCGACGATGCTCAGGCTGAGACGGCCGGCAGGAGCGACGTGGCTGGCTGTCAGCAGCCGTGTGTGGCTTCCGGCCCTGTACTGGTCTGGGTGGCGGAACCCATGCTTCAGCACACTTCTCAGGCTCATCATAACCCGGAGAACTTTTGTTTCCCTTCTACTTTCTCTCGCCACTGAGGACCTGAAGGTGCAGCTTACCCAGTGGTGTGCCTGCTACTCACAGCCAAGAAGGAAACGGGCTTCGTTCCTCAAGCTTTGTTTTAACTGAGGCATTAAGGACAGGATGTTATGAACTTGTTGAATAGAAAAATTAATCTATTATTTCCTGAGGGTGGAACCGAATAATCGTGACTACTTCAATTCCAGTTATAGTCAAAGGATGCAGCCCTAAGAATATTTATGTGGTTTTACAAAGACCGTTTGCACAAGGAAGGGAACTCAGATTGCTTTCCTCACCAAATATTTGTTTTTGGCTTTTGTCCCTATTTGTATTAATCCCATTTGAGCTTTTTATAGACTATAATAAGCTGAAATGATACCTACAGCGTGGTTAAACTACACAGACAATAGAGTTCAGACTAATAATCTTTTCCTGTCCAGTAGAGCAAGCTAGTTTACTTGGTATTAGAAGGCAGCAGTTTTCCTGGACTTGCGAATCCAGTACCAGCAACCTATGATCTTTATTTATCTTCTTAGCACCGTTTTGTAGGTGAGCCTCAGTATCCTGTACTGACTGCATTTTTTTTTTATTACATCAATAAAGAGGCGAAGTGCTTGTATTAGTTTCCAAGGACTACCATAGGCGACCATAGGCAAGATCAGGCATCTTAGACAAAGAACTTTTTATCTTACAGTTCTGGAGCCTAGAAGTACGTAACCAAAGTGTCGGGAGGGTTGTTCTGGTTTTAGGTAGCGAAGGAGAGAGGACCTCTCCTCAGCAGCTGACAGTTGCCTTCCTGGGTACGTGGCTTGCGCCCTGTGTGCCTGTCCACCTCCCAGACCCCTTCCTTAAATACTCCTGTTGTATGGGATTGGGGCATTCAGCTGGCCTCACTTCGTCCTGATTCACTCGTTCAAGACCCTAACCCAATTAAGGTCACCTTCTAAAGTACTAGGGCTTCGGGCCCAGCCTGTGAATTTGAGGGGAGCATAATAGTTCACCCCGTGGTAGCATGTTACTGAGGAACTGGTAATTAGTGAAGGGCTGGCATAGTCTGAACGTGAACTCAGCTTACGCAGCAAGAAGTTCTCTTGTTAATTCTCTGAGCATTTATGTCCTCTCAGGGGCTCTACTAGACACCAGGTAGGGCAATAAAAACTGAGCTCCAAGGTGACATGTGACTGCAGTTGCTTCTATCTGGTGTCTTCCCAGATACAGGTATCAGGGTTGGACTCTCGTGTGACCCTCTGGAATGCGGGTGAAGCATGAAGAGCTGGGGCCTGGTGGGGAGGTTTCGGGTCACTGGGGATGTGCTGTGACGGGGACGTGGGACCCTTGGCTCTTCCTCTTCCTCTCCATGTCCTGGAGCACAAGGTGGACAGTTTGCACCATGATCTCTCCCCATTGTGTGTGGCACTGCCACAGGCTCAAAGCTACAGGGCCAAACCTCCAACACTGTAAGTGGAAATGAACCTGTCTGTCATCTTTATGACTTGATTGTCTCCAGTACTTTGTTACAGTGATGCAAAGCTGACCAACGCAGTGTTATAACCAGTGCACACCTGAGGAACTCTAGAAGCCCTGGAGTGAGGTTTATAGCCGCTAAAAAATGAGATGAAGCTCGTCACAGTCAGTGCATGACACACATTTGAGACAGAGACAGGAGCAAAGTACATGGCTTTGTGAAGGATTTTGTCATGCTAAGGAGGAAAAATATATTTCAATTTCAAGATGAGATGTTTTAACTAGCACTTAATTGGTTGATCAGATCTTGGTCTTTATACAAAGCATAAAACTGCAAATGTGTTTGAAGAGCTATTCAGACTCAACCTTAATTTCTTTTTTTTTTTTTTTTTTTTGGTACCGGGGATCGAACTCATGACCTTGCGCTTGCCAGGCAGGCGCTTAAGCCACTGAGCTAAATCCCCAGCCCAACCTTAATTTCTTGGAAAGGAAATGTAATAAAATGCTGTATAGATATATTTGTGATATTAAAGAAGTACACGCAGATAAGATAACCAAATGTTGAAATACTCAGAAAATTTATTTTCTGATTGCTTCAAATGTAAACTTAGGACATCATAATAATTATGAAGGAATATGTTAAAAAGATAGTGACCTTCCTTAAAGTGTGGGCATTTAATTGCAAATCTTATACCAAAATTTATACCAGATGTGGAACAGCACTGACCTCTCATTTATTTAAAATCTGAGATTTCAAATGTCTCGGGTTTTATAGGCAATCTGACTTATTAGTTGAATTTTCATACAATCTCATTTTTAACTGTGATCTTGTTTCATTCTTCAAAATATACATTGACCCCAAGATAAAACATAGTATAATAGTAAAAAATTGTTTATCCAATTCTGCTTTGTTCAAATGCCATTCTCTGAACTTTTTGTAACTTATTTAGAAACTTTATAGGTAAGACAAGGTGCGATCAAAATACACAGTGAATGTTTAATTTTTTAAAATTATTACAGTAAAAAGTACATTGCCTTGAATTCCCCTCAAAAATTCGCCCCCTTCCTTTGAACACACTTATCCTATCATTTTTGACATTTTCTGAAGCAGTTCTGGATGTCCTCTTGCATGAGTGACCTTACCAGTTGTGATCAACATATGGTGAATGTTGCTGCTGAGTGACCCCTGGTTAAGAGGCAGGCTCTTAAAATCTTTCCAGTGTGTTCTTACTCACCTTACTCACTGGTTCTGATACTGTGAGACGTTTGAATGGATCTTCCCCTAGAGTCAAATGATCCCAAAAGGGAAACATTTTGAATTGATTCGGGATATGGAGGCAGCCATGACACCACAAATAAGACATTCACAAAAGAGGACTTGCAGAAATGCTTCAGAAAGTGCTAGGGATGATGAGATGAGCACATTCAAAATGAGGGGAGTATCTTAAGGAGGATTAAGGACAATGAGAGTTTGACTCTACTTATTTTTTTTGAAGTTAACATAGAACTGTAGTTTTTTATCATGCCTCGTATTTCTACGTTATGCATGAGGAAACTGAATATCAGAGAAAGGCTTCAACGAAGAAGGAGCTGGCAGGTGGCACTCTCCCCTGAGCCCAGACTCATTCATTCAAGCCAACAGAAGGTCAGGGAACAGAGTTCGAGTTGGCAGGAGGCACAAGGAATGTTACAGCTGAACCAATTGGGTCGCAGCCTCACAGCCCGAAACCAGCCTGCACATTAGTGGAGCTAAAGGTGCTGGCTCACTGGGATCACTCACTGCTCTGAGGTAAAGCTACCGCAGGCTTGCTGGGGTTCGTCCATACGGGCAGAGTTGCTACTTTGTCAGTTATTGCAAAGACATGCCTTGAAGTGGACATCTTTTTTCTAATTTTCTTCTTTTCTTTCTTTCTTTTTTATTGTTCTTGTTTTTATATAAGTGTAAACATGGTTTCTAGTTCTGTGTTGTTATTGTTCTGTTCTGTTCTTGTTTTTACTTATTGCTTTTCTCTTTTCCTCCTGTTTTCTTCACCAGTTTCCCAAAGTTTTTGCTATCTTCCTTTATCCTCCAGCCTTGCTTTTAACCTGTTCCTCTTCTTCTATTTCTCTATTTTCCCCTCTAAACTCTTTTAAATTTTCTCCTCCAAGAGTAAATTGCCATCCTGAAGGCTTGTTTACTGTATAAAATTTTCTGGTCATTATAGATTCTGTTAAATAACTACAAATGTAGCTCATACGGTTAAGGTGGCAAATTGATAGTTATCACAGTTTTCTAGGCTGTGTTTGATGCTGTTGCTAATGCTCACTGTACCACTTTAGCCAAGGTGATGTAATTGTTCTAGTCAGTCGTTCTTCCTGGTAACCAACCCTGAGACTGCCTAAGGGTCATAAATAATACCATAGGCCAGTGCCAAAGAACCAGGAGCAGAGCCAACTAGGCAGCAACTTCTCGTCCCTGATGAATTAAAGTAGAATCTTGCAACAGAACTCAAAACCAGAAGGAATCCAAAACTGGAAGACAGCTCTAAGAAGTAGTCATTTCCAAAGGGTTCTAAATACTAGCAATAAAGCTACTCCCAAGAAGTAACTTACAAGCATCAACCCAGTAATCAAACTAAAAAGGCAAAAAATTGAAAATGAGAAGACACTTAAGCAAGATGCAACCCCCAGGCTTCCAACTCACCAAAAGCAAACCTAGGGGTCCATGAGGTCAAAAGTCACCCACCTTGAATTTCTGTAATGGTAACAGTGGGAGTAACAAAGCAGATGAACAAGGCTCTAGAAAAACTCAAATCAGAAATATCTTCTCAGATAGCTAGAGAGACAGTGACCATAATGAAAGATGTTTAGAGCAGATACAGGTAAAAGGAAAACAGAGGAGCTTAGGAAAATGAGTCAGAGTAAAGAGACAGCCCACATGGTGGAGAAAAGTTGATGATAACTGCTTCTCAGACAAAGGTTTAATACATAGAATATGTATAAAACTCACAAGAATCAGACTTCCTCACATTTAAAGGCCTAATCAAAAAATGGATGTCTGAAATAAACAGACACATCACTTCTCAGTCTTTTGGCTAAGATAAAGTGAAATGAAAAGATATTTCTCAGAGGAAGGAGTAGAAATGTCAAATAAATACATGAAAAAAATGGTCAACATCACTGGCTTTGAGAGACGGAGATTAAAACAACACTGAGATTCCCTCTCACTCCAGAAAGAATGGCCACTATCCAGAAATCAACAATAACAAATGGTAGATGGGCTGTGGGGAAAAAGAACCCTTTTCCACTGTTGGTGGGAGTGTAGACTGGTGCAGCCACTGTGGAAATCAGTGTGGAGATTCTGCAAAAAGCTAGGACTAAGGACCCCAGTTGACCCAGCTGTTACCCGTCTTGGTGTCTTCCTGAAAAAACTAAAAGCACAGCAATATATGCACACCCATGTTTATAGTGGCACAGTTGGTATTAGTTAAATCTTGGAAACAACCTAAATGCCAATCAGCTAATGAATGGATAACAACAGTGTGGTTTTGTTTTATACAATGCAGAACTACTCTTTCATAAAGAAGCATAAACTTGAAGCATTTTTAGCTAAGTGGATGCACCTCCAGACCATACTCTTACGTGAAATAAATCGGACATACATGTGTAAATATCATGTATTTCTCCAGTGTGAGAAATTGCCAGTGTAAATAAGGACTAAAATGTATAATAGATATTGGGAAATGGGAAGAAAATGTTCAAATGTGAAGGGGAACAAGGGAGGGTTTAAGAAGGGACAAGAAAAGAATAGATGGAAAAATGGAAACAAAACTTTTATAAATAAGGGAAGGAAGAGGAGTGAAGGAAGGGGAGGGAGCTGGAGAAAGGAGGAGAAAGGTACACAGGTACATGTACAAATACCCTATGATAAACGTTACCACTCTGTGTATATCCAAAACGTAACAATAAAATAAAGTTTGAGACAAAAGAGGTAGACCAACGGTCTATAGGTTAAAATAGCCATGTGTTCTTATAGTTCCCCACTTTAAGTGGCACAGTAAAGTCTGCTTCTCACATTCCCTGGCTGTCTGACCCTATGACTTGGTTTGGCCACGAGGATGTGATGAAACCAATGTTTCAGGTGTCCTGGCCGAAGAAGGCCAGAAACCCAGGATCCCTACCCACCTGGCACTCCCTCCATCCTGTGAAGAAAGCAGAGCTCTTATGCCAGACATGCTAGTAAGGAAGCCTCCAGCTTACCAGGGGCTGCAGTCACCCCAGGGACAGCTTAAGGGACCACCATTCAGCTGAGCCCAGACACACCGCCTGCCCAAACTGATGATCAGGAGAGGGGAGAAGATGGTGGCTGTTTGAAGCCACTGTGTGGGAGGGAATCCAAAGGTATCTCAGTGACTCAGGTCACATACAGGGGTTGAATGTACTTCATATGTCCAATTGTTATGCCACAATATTCACCGAGGTCCTTTCAGACCTCATCTGCAAATGACCAGAAATGACTAATTAGCACCATTAGACAGCTTCTATCAATTTTAGACAGCCAATGCCATAACCATCAGAAATCACACCAACCCCTTTCTCTAACGGCTCAGTCACATCAGGAGGCCTTAATGGCCTCAGCCTGCTCCACCCATGCTTAAAAAAAGAAGATCGATTTTTCTATTCAGTCTCTCAAATTTTCAAATAAACTTAAGCCTGGAACTCACAGATCAGTTCCTAATCTTTTTATTTTTTCCTGCTCAGTGCATCTGGTTTCTTTTTTAGAGGATTGTTGAAGGCATGGGGAACAATTCCAAGTACCTCTCACTTTAAAAAACATTTTTCACTTTTAAGTGGACGCAAATTGTCAGCAGGATGCCAACTTTCTCATAGAGAAGATAAGGGCCTGAAGTGGCTTGAGAGGCTCTATCTCCTCCAACTTGAGATTTGCTGATCCAGCTTCCAGGTTCCCACGCAGCTCAGGAAGATAAATCAGAAGCCAAATGCTGACTGTTTAGGTCATACATGATTCTAACATAAGTAATGGCAACTCCTATTCTTGGTTTATTGGTTTTGTGGTTTCTGTAGAATAAGACCGTAAACACAATGACCCCGTGAGAGGCCTTGAGCTCAGGCCTACCAGCCTGGCCAGTGCACTTAGTGAATTTTTCGATCAGCTTTCACTGTTTATCTGCCTCTCTTCTCATTATCATCCTTCCAGATTATCTGGCATTTTATTTCCTGGTAAAAGAGCAACACACAAGTCTTTGCCTGGAGGTCTAATTTATGAGGAGCCTGACTGTCTGAGTTTGCATTCCTCCAAAGCAGATTCTGATACAATGACTTAAAAGAAAGCGTGGTTTATTTTGTAGACTATCACACGAAGGCTAAAATGAGTCCAAAATGATCAAGCTGATGTTTTCATGATTAACTTCTTGACAGAACAGAGGATAAAACTCTAAAGAAGAAAACAAAATAGAATTACTATAGTAACATAGAATTCAAAATTTCTTGTATCCCTAGCAAATCGAATTCAAAAGCTCTTCCAAAAGGTCAGTCAGGGTGATCAAATTAGTCCCATCACAGACATGCAAGAATGGCTCAATGAATACAAATTGATCAGCATAATACACCACAGGAATAAAATGATGGATTGGAATCACATGATCATCTCAAAAGATTCAGAAAAAGCATTTAGCAAAATTCAACATCTCTTCATGACGAAAGCCTTGAGTAAATTAGGTAGAGAAAGACTGTAGCCCAGCATAAGAAAGTCTGTACATGACAAACCCAGTTGAATGGGAAACAGCTGCGAGCTTTTCCTCTGAGATTAGGAACAAGACAGGTGTGCATGGCAGCCATTCCTATACAATATCCTACTAGAGTCTTTAGCCAGAGCAATTAGGCAAGAAAAAGAAACAAAATGCACCTTCACACCCAGGAAGTCTCCCACAAATCAGCATTTCGGGCTGTCTCTTTGGGACCTGAAAGTCTCGGACCCGTAGAGTGGCCTGGGCTGTTTGGATCGAAAGTCTGCGCAGACCTGCAGTTCGGCGCGACTCTTTGGGACTGGAAGTCTCCCAGAAAGCAGCACCTCAGCCTGTCTCTTTGGGACCCAAAAGTCTCGGATCCATAGAGTGGCCTGGGCTGTTTGGATTGAAAGTCTGCGCAGACTTGCATCTCAGCGCGACTCTTTGGGGCTGGTAGGCCCACCCTTCATCCGAAGGGAACTGCCTGGAGATCGGCATCTGGGCCAGGTCTGTTTGGGCCTGTAGCCCCACACTTCACCCCCAGGAAGTCTCCCAGAAAGCAGCATCTCAGACTATCTCTTTGGGACCTGAAAGTCTCGGACCCATAGAGTGGCCTGGGCTGTTTGGATCGAAGGTCTGCACAGACCTGCATCTCAGCACGACTCTTTGGGACTGGTAAGCATGCCCTTCATCTGCAGGGAACTGCCTGGAGATCGGCATCTCAGCTGGGTCTGTTTGGGCCCACAGCCCCGCCCTTCACGCCCAGGAAGTCTCCCAGAAAGCAGCATCTCGGCCTGTCTCTTTGGGACCCGAAAGTCTCGGACCCGTAGGGTGGCCTGGGCTGTTTGGATCGAAAGTCTGTGCAGACCTGCATCTCAGCACGACTCTTTGGGACTGGTAGGCCCACCCTTCATCTGCAAGGAACTGCATGGAGATCAGCATCTGGGCCGGGTCTGTTTGGGCCCGTAGCCCCACCCTTCACCCCCAGGAAGTCTCCCAGAAAGCAGCATCTCAGCCTGTCCCTTTGGGACCCGCAACTCTCGGACCCGCAGAGTGGCCTGGGCTGTTTGGATTGGGAATATTGAGGAGACTGGCATCTTGGCCAGATCTGTTTGGGACTGGGAACTTTTCAGAAACCAACATTCTGGCCTGACTCTTTGGGACCTGTAGGCCCTTCACTCGCAGGGAACCTCCTGGAGACCTGCCTGGGACAAGGCACAGTGGCCTGGCCTGCCTGAGATTCCACAGGCTCCGGGGTGGCCACACCCAGCATTCGCCTTACAACTTAGGGAGCCAGGAGCCCACAGAGGGAAGTTAGGACCCTGTGAGGAAGCCAGGAGCCTGTGGGGGAGCCACTGCCCCTCCAGGAACTGAGGGTGTAACAGGTAATTTGCCACATAAGCAGAGAAAGCTTTGGAACACCGCTCAAAGTAAGGAAATATAGAAAAATGACAAAAGGAAAGACCAAAAGGCAGGCTCAAAGCCGTAGCCCTCCCCAAGAAAGCTTAGAAACTGTGTACATAGAAGAAAAAAGAAGCCATACACCTGAAATGTCTGAAATGATATCAAATGAAATAAATATGCAAATAGGGAAAGCTATGGAGAAATTCAAACCAGAAATACTTGCCCAGGTAAAAGAAGAATTGATAAAAACAGTGAAAGAAATAGTGAATGCATCTAGTGAAAACACAGCTAAAAAATTAGAGGAA